>BQNB010109803.1:1337-22681 GCA_026074375.1 Tanacetum coccineum
GATGTCACGAACACGATGATATAAGTCTTAAGTCCCGTCGTTTAACGTCACTCGAAACCGAAAAACCGAAAATTTGTTAAAACGTTTAAGTTTTTGTTCTCGTTCGGTTCCTACTAGCTTTACTAGTTCGGTTCTTGTTCGGTTCTCAAGTATAAAAACTCGTTCGGTGCAACTTAAAAAGTTACTAGTTCGATGATTTTTTTTTTCACTCGTTCGGCTCTTACTTCGTTCGGTGATCAAGTTTCACTCGTTCGGTTCAAGTAGATGAAACTAGTTCGATGGTCTCGTTCGGTCCTTGACAAATATAACTCGATCGGCTCAAGAAGATGAAACTCGTTCGGTCCTTGAGATTTCGAGTTCGTTCGGTTGTCACAAGGTTGTTGGCTCGTTCGGTTCTTACACAACGTAACTCGTTCGGCTCACACTAGATATCAACTAGTTCGGCTCTTGTGAATTTGTTACTCGCTCGGTGATCTTTGAAATAGCACTCGTTCGGTGATCTTGAGATGTTACTCGTTCGGTTCAACTAAAGAAACACTCGTTCGGTCTGTGATGGAAATCACTCAATCAGCTTCAAAAGTTGAACTCGTTCGGTCCTTGATGTACCACTCGATCGGCTCAACTCAAAAAAATTACTCGATCGGTTGAGACAACAAAAAACTCGTTCAGTGGTCTTTGAAAAAAGAAAAAAAAATTACAAGAACAAAACGCACCCTACTTGTGAATGAGAAAGATGGTGAAACACAAAAATATGTTTTGTTACCTTAAAACCAACAACAAATCAATTGAAAAAAAACAAAACACAACACTCGCGTTTTTTTTTTACCCATATCACAACAACATGTTTATTATTTTTTTTCAAAAAGGATGTGTGGGGTTTTTTTTTTCAAACAAAAACAAACGCACCCTGATGAAGAGAAAAAAAACAAACGAAATGAAATGTTAGAAAAAAAATTACCACAAACAAATCACTAAACCCACCCGAGGCGATTGATACCCGGAGGATCTACCCAAGGATAATCCAAAGTTAGAAATAGCAGTCCTTAGGTATGATTGGAGATGAATAGTATGAGCATGTTGGTCAAAGTCATAAGATCGCAAGATGGCATAGACGATAAAGACAATGACAAAGGCTCAAAGTCAAGATCACAAAGCATGAAGGAACAAGCTTACAACAAACAACGAAGACAAAGACCAAGAACACTCGAGCTTAAACGACAAAAGCAATCTCACTGATCTCATGAAGGAGTGTCATCAATGAACTCACTTCGGGGGAGATTGTTAGCCTCAATTTTATTGAGTCAATAAAGGAAGCTCGTTCCCGTGTTCAAGACCTCACTTCGGGGGAGATTGTTAGCCTCAATTTATTGAGTCGAACAAGGAAGTTCGGTCACTCTACGATGGAGCTTCGGTCTTTAATTAGTTAATGTTGTAATAGGATAATATTGGGAATCGGGCTCGATAGTTAATCTAATATTGTATATGTTTCGGGTTTAATCCCAAGCAAAACCCGAGCCCGGGTCCTAGTTAAATATCCCGCGCGTCACTTTTAAGTGTCGGGGTATATAATGAACTTTTCCACTTGGAAAAGTTAGTTGTTCAAAATCTCTTCTCATTTTCTAATAAATATCTTTTTTCTCTTTTTCTCTCATCTCTCTCTCTTCTTTCTCTCTCTAGAACAACTCACCTCTCTTTCTCATTTCTAGTTCTTGATCCGTGTTATGAAGTGTTAAATCGGGATCCTACAACTTAAATAACACTAAAATAATTAATGTATCTAAAAAAATAGTTAAACCAAAAATATCAAGCAATGTATCATATTCATGGTATGACGAGATTACGTTATCTTATGTGTAAAATAAAAGGAGGAGTTTGTATGTGCAGACACTTGAATTGAATGACTAAACACTCAAATTAATTGATTGATTTAGTTTCTAGGTAGTTTTTAGGCAATTTATTATTAATATATTAGGGCGATGAATGTTAAATTCGAAAAGAAAGTTTCAAAATCCATCACCTTTCCTAGGCACGCCTAGGCTCAAGGCTCTAAATCCTAAGGCTCTGCACTTTTTATGAGCCTTGTGCATGTGTAGAGCCTCGATTTGAAAAAATCCCTAGACCTTGAGCCTTAGAGCCTAGCCACACTTTTTAAAACTATGATCACACCACTAAAACTTTTAAGATAACCGTACAACATGCATTTAACCTCTATGCATCATACCTGAAAAACTGTTTTGGAAATGAATGATTAAAGTGAGACATTAACTGGACTAGGTCGTGTGCGGACGTCGTTGCATTTGCTTGTGTGATTGAGATTTGGTTGCTAAAGACTTGCTTGAGGTGAGTTCTCGTAGCCCTATTTTTTATTGTTTTTCCATTGGGGGAAAAGGATACTCAAATGTGTTTTGAACTGTTTTCTAAACTGTGCGAAACGTGGTTTTGTTTTTGAGACAATTTATGTGCTTATGACTGCTATGTGAATATATGTAATGTAATTTTACTTGCATGTACTGTGTTTGGCATGGCAAGGGTTGTGATTTTACTTGCATGTATTGTGTTTGGCATGGCAAGGATTGTGGTTTTACTTGTATGTACTGTGTTTGGCATGCAAGGGTTGTGATCTTGCCCTAATATAGTGCTCCATCTGGTAGGCCCTTTAGATGCGTAAGTGACATATCGAAGTTGTGGCTCCAAGAGCATTGGTATATGCTGGTTTTGGTGACTAGTGGGGATGCTAGGTCATCGCACATGATTAGCGGGGATGCTAAGTCATGGGTTGGTTATGTATATTCACTGTCATATAGTACTATTATCCATTGTTTAAATGATTGGCATAGCAACTGGGTTTCGAGTCAAACCCACGAGCTCACCAACATTATTGTTGATGTTTTCGAGTATCATTTCAGGTGAAGTTAATGATCGTTAAGATTGTGGTGCATATGGTAGACTTTTAGAGAATCCTGTAGGAATCTTGTTTGAGAAGTCTTGTATTTTGATGTTTGTTATGGATTTGGGTTTCTTAAGGATTAAGGTTTAAGATTGTGAGGACCCCTGCGTGGGCTTATGACTGTAATAATTGGCGACTATGTGCTGTGTTCTTGATTTGAGACGTCACTCAAGGTAGTTTTGAGGTTGATGGTCATCATGACACTTTCATTAATGCATTGTAGTTTTCTCTATTATGTATCTTGTGTTATGATTAATCATTATGTTGCATTCCTGTGTTTCCGCCGCTGACGGTGTGTGACAAAATGGTAATCAGAGCCAAGGTTATAGAGAACTAGGTGGTTTGGCCTAGACTATAGCCTAGGAACCTTCATATAGTTGCATTATAAGATCTATGTGCGCGGTGTTCCGCTTATACGTGCTTATGTGATTATAGGGTATAACATTAGTTAAGTCATTTATTTGAAATGTGTGAGCCTAATACTAAGTACCACTGGGAAATGATACGGGTATAAATGTGGTGGCCAACGTAATTATAAACGTATCACGACTTACACATATTTAGTACTATTGTCCACATAAATCGGTGCTGACATCTTAGGACCGTAGTAGGCATAGTATAGTATATTAAGTTACCATATACGTGTTGAACGTCCCACCTACCTAATGTTGCCCATGTTCTCCCTCGTGTAGATAATGCCGCCAACGATGACGACTCAAAGTGCTAGTCGGCCTGCTGTCGCATCACGAGGAGGGAGAACGGGTGGATGATTTGGTAAAGGTGGTGGTAGGACTAGAGGCCGTTCTGGTGATCAGGGTGATGGTAGGATTGATGGTCTAGATGGCCAAGTAGGTGGTCAGGGTAGTGAGGTGAATGATGGTGTTAACGAAGTCCCCGACTTCTCCACCATCAATGCACAACAGTTGCAGAATTTACTTCCCACTATTGTAGGCCAAGTAGGCGACCAATGTAGAGGTTAAGGAAATGGTAGGAATTAAAACGGCGATGCCGTCAATGACAACATCTGAGGTGATGTTAGTAGGGGTTGTACCTATAAGGAGTTCTTAGCTTGTAACCCTAAGGAGTATGATGGTAAAGGAGTAGCTATAGTTTATACCCTTTGGATAGAGAAGATGGTGTCAGTTCAGGATATGAGTGGGTGTAGGGATAGTCAGAAGGTAAAGTACAATGCTGGTTCATTTGTCGGTAAGGCTCTCAAGTGGTGGAACTCTCAAATCTACACACGAGGTAGAGAGGTCGTTATAGGTATGTCTTAGAAAGACTTTAAGACTTTGACTAGAGAGGAATTTTGCCCTAGTAATGAGATGCAAAGGTTGGAAACTGAGTTGTGAAATTACGCCATGGTTGGAGCTGGCCATGCTGCGTATACTGATAGGTTTCATAAGTTGGCTAGGTTAGTTCCTCACTTAGTAACCCCGGAAGGTAAGAGGATTGAGAGGTATGTGTATGGCCTTGCTCTACAAATTTGAGGAATGGTGGCAGCAACGAAGCCAAAGACCATCCAAAAGGCTGTGCAGATAGCTGACACATTAACTGATGAAGCCCTTAGAAATGGATCCATAAAAAAGAACCCTGAGAAGAGAGGAAATGGAGGGGAACCTAGCAAGGATAGGAATGTGAGAGATGACAACAAAAGGACTAGGACTGGTGCTACAACCACCAACCCTGTAGGGAGAGAGAACACGAGTACGGTACCCAAGTGTACCACCTGTAGCACTTACCATCCACCTGGGGCGCCTTGTCGCACATGCTTTAACTGTAACCACCCAGGTCATTTTGCTAAGGATTGTAGAGTGGCGCCTAGGAATGTGAACCCCATCAATGCTAGAAACCCAAATGTTAGGGCCTGTTATGAGTGTGGGAGTACCGATCATGTCAAGTCAGCATGTCCTAGGTTGAATCAGGCTTAGAGGCTAGGGGTAAACCATCAGAACTAAGTCATGGCTGTTAATGAGGGTCAGGGTCGTAGGAACCAAGGGAATCAAGCAAGAGGTAGGGCATTCATGTTGGGAGCAGAGGAGGCTCGCCAGGTGCCGAACATCATGACGGGTACGTTTACTCTAAACGATCATTATGCCACAACCTTGTTTGACTCTGGTGCCGACTATAGCTTCCTTTCCACTACCTTTATACCTCTGTTAGGCATAGAGCCTAGTGATTTAGGTTTCAGTTATGAGATTGAGATAGCTAGTGGACAACTAGTAGAGATTGATAAGGTTATTAGGGGGTGAAAATTAGAAATAGAGGGTCATGTGTTTGAAAATAACTTGATACCCTTTGGAAGTGGGAGCTTTGATGTGATCATAGGAATGGATTAGTTGTCTGACCATAAGGCTGAGATAATTTGTCATGAGAAAGTATCGAGGATAACACTACTAGATGGAAAGGTGCTTAAAGTATTAAGAGAGAAACCGGAAGAGAAGGTGAGACGATTGATGAGTGTTAGGACTAAGGAACAGAAGCAAAAAGAGATCATAGTAGTGAAAGATTTTCCCAAGATATTTGATGACATCAAATAACGTCTATTTTATAGCATCATTTATCCCATGTAATTAACCTATTTTGTATAATTATTGCAAAGAATTGTTACTTAATCATTTGTATCTGAGAATTGCATTAATTGTGGAGTACTTGGTGAAGTTATGCTAAAAGGCATGCATTTTAGAGCTTAAATGAAGTGTTCGAGAAATTCTAGTGATCTGACAGCCAATACGCCGTATTATTCTAGACCTATACGACGTATCCAAGACATTGACGAACCAAAAGACCATTGCCTGACTTTGAAGAATATGTCGTATCCATCAAGAAGATACGGCGTATTCGTGCCTACACTTTACAAGAAACCACGAAGACATAAAGACTAATACGCCGTATCCAGGAGACATCAATACGCCGTATTCAAAATATAGTAATAAAATATTCTGGAAGATATCAAATGTGGTCCTTACTCCAAGAAATCCCCAATATGTCGTATCCCACATTGCTCGATACGACGAATCGACTTGTTTCCAGACACTATAAATTGACGACCCAAAACTCAGTTTTAGGCATGCAAGTGAATTCCTAAACCACCAAGTCGACCGAGAGACGATCAGAAGAGCATAGAAGGTCAGAAAAGAGCCTCAAGATCATAGGAAACTCTTATAATCTTCGCAAAACCGAATACGCGTTCGATTGGATTAATAGTGATGGGATTCATGTAGACCCTAGTAAGATTGAAGCTGTTTGGAAACTAGAAAGCCCCTAGAACTCCGTCTGAAGTTCGTTCGTTCTTAGGATTGGTAGGGTATTATTGTAGATTCATTGAGAACTTTTCTAAGATAGCTAAGCCACTTACTGTCTTGACTAAGAAAAGTAAGATCTACGACTGGGGTGAGGAGCAGGAGAATGCATTTCAAACTTTAAAGGATAAGTTATGTAATGCACCTGTTCTAGCTCTCCCCGATGGACCCGAAGATTTTATGGTATATTGTGATGCGTCCAGGTTAGGACTAGGTTGTGTGTTGATTGATGACATCAAATAACATCTATTTATTAGCATCATTTGTCCCATGTATAATGCTCGTTTTATATTGTGTTATATAAGATTTGATACTTAATCACTTATTTGTATGAATCTCAGTTATTATCGAGCATTCAGCAAGCGATGAAGAAAAGGACGTGTTCTGAAGCATAAACGAAGAGTTTGAGAAAGTTGACTGATTCTGACATGAATACGCCATATCTAAATACTTTGAAGAACTCAAGACCATTGCGTGACTTTTGAAGAATACGCCGTATCCACATCAGCAGATACGTCGTATATGATACTTTGGTCAACTATCAAGAAAAGCACGTTTCAGCCAATACTCCATATCCAAAACCTCAATACTCCATATTGGTCAATATGCCGTATCCGAAGAACCAATACTCCATATTGGTCAATATACCATATCCAGAAAACGGATATGGCGTATCCAAAACGGATATGGCGTATCAGAACCAACTCAAGAAAATTATGGAATATTTTATTCTTGGAGCCCACGTCATGCAACCCCATACGCCATATTGAGTTCCAATACGCCGTATCGACCAATTTTTAGAGTCTATAAATACCAAATCTTTATACGCCTTCGGTTAGCATTATGTTTAATCGTTCATCTATGATTTCGTGTATTATTACAATGACTATTGGATAATACCTTTAGGTATTAGCCATGTGTATGATAATATAATGTTTTGATTTGTCTTTATATCAATTTTTCTTTATTCGTTGTATGTTGATTATGTTTATCACTACATACCTGTTTATGTGCTTAATTATGTGTTTTACCTATCATTCAACTGGGTCTAGTCCTACATATTTAATGCGCTGCAACTTCGGTGTTGTTTGGGCATAGGCTAAGAGTCCGGGATAGAAACATATAACGCTTATTCATATAACTAGAATAATAGGATCGCCAATAGAAACCCCTGTTTTGATCTATGGTTAAGTGGATAGGTAGACTAAGCCGGTGACTCAGGATTACACATAACGTCCTGTTTCCATAGGTAGTTAAGTGGGCATGAACTACTAGTATATGAATTTCTATTAAGCAGTAAGTTGGTAAAGCCTCCATGAGTTAGGATTCAATATAACCACCAATATAGTTTCCTAGATATATTATAATCAACGGTGTGAGCTTTATGAGGGTTTTGGTTAATTGTGACAGAATTAACTAGCGATAAACCTCGAGTCTAGGGAGAAGATCCTAACTTTGGAATGATATACCACCAACGAATTAATACAATCACTGCACGAATAGACAACCAAGGCATAATATTAGATTAAACTAGCTAATACATTTTCCTTACGTTTGACCGCTTCTCAATGTTTTGTTAATCACTTGTGTGCATTATTTATCATATCCTTGGGATAATTAGAACTAAAATCTTAGCAGTCCTCCTCAGGCAGAAAACCCCCCTTGCGTTAATTAGGTTAATAGATTAATTAAAAAAATAGGACTTCGATCTTTGACTGGCAGTACTTCGATCTTTCATTTAGCAGTACTTTGACCTTTTGACTTGTATTTCCCAACATAAAATACTAATAGAATTAGGAATTAACGCTCTCGCTGTTAGTGATCAACACCCTACTTACCAACGAAACTACAATTGGCCGGGTACACTGCCTGTTAAAGTGTTGTTTTTGGTTTAGTCGGCAAAATATAAATTTAAAACTTGAATCATCTTAAATATACCATACAACGACGACACATTAAGTTTTTGGCGCCGCTGCCGGGGAGTGAAGTTGTTTAATTCTTGTTTATTAGTGTTTTAGTTTAGTTTAGATTTAGATTAGATTAATTTGCATATTTGTGTGTTTATTTTGTGTGTTTGATTTCTGCATTGTATATTTTTGCATATTGTGTGTTTGTGTGCATTATTACAATCCGCTGTAACTTTCTGAGTCGAATACTCAATATGGCGTATTTAATTTATTGGATACGACGTATAAATTTTTTTCAAACCACAGCGTATTCGACTCTATCATCAATACGACATATTCAGTTCACTGAATACGGCGTATTAAGCTATTTGACAGTTTTCTTTCCTAACGAATTTATTACAGGTTAAAATGGACAACCCCAACATTACTATGGAGGAGTATATCAGGCTTGAGGAAGAAAAAGCTCGTAGGCGTGGTAAGGTGTATAACTAGGAAACTGCTACGTATGGTAAGATCTAGGATAATGAAGACGTTCACGACCTCGGATCTATTGAAACTGAATTCCCTGTTATAGTCTTTAACGACGCGTTAACATCTGAAACAACACTCTCGTGTGAGCCTACGGTAAGTTCTCTTAACGATGAAATCAACTTTAGAATATCGTTTAACGAATCCGACAATGACGATTGCACGATAATTTTCAACAAAAATTCATTTTCTTACAAAATAATTTATGTCAACAATTTAAAAACGAATTCGGAAAATGATAATAATAAGTCAATATGCCTTTGCTTCCATCACCCGAGCCAACAGTCAGTTATTTTAATGATTTAGACTACTTTAATGATTTTGAGAATGAATTTCCAGCCATTGTTTACAATGATGCTCTAACGTCTAAATCAGATTTCTTAACTGAACCCACTTTAAGTCCTCAACATATCGATGAATTTGATTTGAAAAGTGAAACATCATTGTCCGAATGTGATGAAGTGGAACAAAACATTTTATACTTTAATGATCTATTTCCTTTCAACGTAGTTTATCCCAATGATTTAAAATCGAATAAGGACAATGATGATGATAAAATCGATATTGAACACTCTTCGGGGGATTTATCTATCAAACCGTTACCTGATGTAATAAATACCAATGTTGATGCCTATGCACAATGGTCAAATAAGCTTTTGGAAACAAGTCATGATACATCTAATAAAATTTTCAAAACTAAAACTTTTATCAAGGGACTAAATTTTAATATCATGACTTGGAATCATCTTAACAAAGGGATGTCATTCATTTTCCTAATAAAGAATTTGTATGTGCCATTTGGCATCCCGTTCGACCCCAAATTGTTTTATAAGGATGGGATTAAATTGGGGCAAGTCTAACTTAAAGACTTTTCTGTAAACAAAAGTGCTTGCCGGGAGACAACCCGGAATGTATTTTCAATTTTTATCGAGTCTGTCTTCCCAGACTGTCTATACGGCGTATCCAAACCCCATGGATATGACATATTGATTATCTGGACGTTATCCAGTCTTTATTTTCAGCACAGTCTATACAACGTATTCATTAAATGAATACAGCGTATACAGGTATCAATACGGTGTATCTTGGGGTATGGATACGGCGTATCAACTTCCTGTACAGTTTTAGGTATTTATTTCGAGTTTAACCAAACGAATACACAGAGATAGAACTTCATTTGTTTTTTGAGAATTTATACATGACCTCGTGAAAGAAAAATCAACGAATGTTGGTGGAGAATCTACAAAATCTAGAGATACTGAAGTGTTGGAGTCTTGAAACCTCAAGACGGCTGTTCAACACACAATCTTGCTCATAAACGCAAATTGGAGAATCTACCGAGCAAATATCAGGGGAGTTTCTCATTCTAATTCTTTTTTAATTCCTGTATTTTTTAATATTTCATCTATACAACGAGGACATTTTATAATTCAAGTGGGAGAATGGAATTAGAATGTTTACTTGTCCTAATTTTCACATTAAAATGATTAAATTATGCTCAAATTTAAATTTTTTTTTTCAAGCATACTTTTGTGAAATTACATGTTACATAACATGCACACAATAACCCTTGTTAGATATTGTGAGGATTTAACCTTTCTGTTTCTAAATGTTTACCCAAGTTCCACAAAATATGAGTGTGCCGGTGATGTTGTAGACTTTAGAACTTGGCTTGGTATATCACTCGAGACCGCAATGATAAGTACTATGGATTTAGATGGAGTAACTTGTTTAAATTGGTAAATTTTAGGATTACACCCAAATCGCCTTTACATGTTGCTTATTAACTAACTACACCGGTTAGTTAACCTCCCGTTTAAACCCTTTTCCACTCTCATCTTTAGAGTGATGATCCATTAGAACAACTCGTAGAGCCAATCCTTTAGGAATTACACCAACTATTTGTTTTGTTACACCCTTATACCTTAACCTACCCTGTTAGATTAAGTTTAATTTATAGTTGCTAGTTGCTTAAAGTGTAAATATTGTATTTCCCGAGTCTTGTGTCATTTTCTAACTTTGGTGCGGT
The DNA here is from genome assembly GCA_026074375.1 of Tanacetum coccineum. Classification (NCBI taxonomy): domain Eukaryota; kingdom Viridiplantae; phylum Streptophyta; class Magnoliopsida; order Asterales; family Asteraceae; genus Tanacetum; species Tanacetum coccineum. Next base: position 12,051 of record BQNB010109803.1, read on the forward strand.
TGGAAATTTACACATTGCAAATGGGATTGTATATTAGTAGTCAAAACTCATGTGATTTTACTACCGTCATAATTAATGGTGAAACCGAAGAACGAAGAACTACCGAAGGAATTATCCGAAATTATTATGATCGTGAAGATGGTGAAACTACACCGAGATTTGAAGGAATGTATGAAAAAAATGAAAAAAAATTTGAAAAAATGAAAAAAGAGAAAGAATGTTTGAATATAATTGTTTCGCAAAGCAAGAACCGAAGGAATTACACGAAGGATCGATTATTCGTTTATACGCAATAAAACTCAATGATGTAAAATATGGTACAAAGTGGAAGATATCGACACTTACCTTGTAGAGTATGTAAAGTTTTGGGATGATTGGGAAGCTGATCGTTACAGGAACGCCAACTTAGGTTGTTGTTTTTGATTTATTATCAAGACGTTGTAAATAGTTGTGCCTTTATCATGTTAACGGCCGAGAAAAAAGTATCTAGCAACTTGTATATTTAGTCTTAATCTATTTGTTTCTTGATTTTTATTTAACAACAATTTACTTTCCTCTCACCTGATGATTAGCCGCTGGTTTTACGCGAATGAGGACTTGTTCGAGCGTGCATGTTTATTCCGTCGTTATGGCCATGCATGCATGTCTTAGCTGCCTCGTTGGTTTTGGACTTTTGGTGAAAGTTAGAAGGTTCCTACCCTATATTATTCTTCATCCTAACCGTTGGTTAAATTCAAATGAGGATGTGATCGAACACACATGTCTATTCTGTCGTTACGGCGATATATGAGAGCTTTAGCTGCCTTGTTGGAGTGGTACTTCTGGTGAAATATTCTAGATTGATCAATCGTACGCCTTTCCATACAAAAACCTATATTTACCTTTATAAACTTGTTACTCCTTAGCTTTAGCAGTGGAGATGTGTATCCTTGCCAAGCTTATGATAGAATACTCGTCACGACCGAGCAATTGAGCGAATTAGTTACATGTTACCACATAGATTAGTTGAGTGATTTGAGTGTTTTCATCTTCCTATTTCGTGAGGTGTTTGGTTGTGTACTTGTAATAGATCAAATAAGTGCTTTAACGGAAAATATCCTTAGGGATACATTTTTACAAACTTCTAAAGGCTACTTGAGGACAAGTAGGATTCAAGTGGGGGGATATTTGATGACATCAAATAACGTCTATTTTATAGCATCATTTATCCCATGTTATTAACCCATTTTGTATAGTTATTGCAAAGAATTGTTACTTAATCGTTTATATTTGAGAATTGCAGTAATTATGGAGTAATTGGTGAAAGATAGCAAAAGGCGCGCATTCTGGAGCTTAAATGAAGATATTTTGAAGATTACTATTCTGAAGACCAATACGCCGTATCCATCAAGGAAGATACGGCGTATCCGTGCCTGCACTCACCAAAGACCACAGAGGAATAAGCTCAATACGCCGTATCCAGAGAGACTCAATACGCCGTATTCAAAGTATGGAATCAATGTAATATTCTGGAAGATATCAAGCGTGGTCCCTACTCCAAGAAATCCCCAATACGCCGTATCCAAAATTCACATATTTAATAAAATATTCTAGAAAATATCAAACGTGGTCCTTACTCCAAGAAATCCCCAATACGCCTTATCCAACATTGCTCGATACGGCGTATCGACCTGTTTCTAGACTCTATAAATTGACGACCCAAAACTCAGTTTTAGGTATGCAAGTGAATCCCTAAACCACCAAGTCGACCGAGAGACAGTCAGAAGAGCATAGAAGGTCAGAAAAGAGCCTCAAGATCATAGGAAAACTCTTGTAATTTTCGCGCAACCAAATACGCGTTCGATTGAGGTTTCTTTATTTTAATCGTTCATATATCAAACCATGTGTATTTTTATAATAACTATCGGCTGATAGGTATCAGCCATGTTTATGAAGCTCTAATGTTTGGTTTGTTTATCTCGATTGCTTAATTTATCGTTGATTGTTGTTTATGTTTATCAATTTATATTCGTTTATGTGCTTAAGTATGCGACCTATCATTCAACTAGGTCAAGTCCTACATATTTAATGCGCTGCAACTTCGGTGTTGTTTAGGCGTAGGCTAAGAGTCCGGGATAGCTCTCCATATTGAAATTTATATACCTAGAATCATAGGATCCCAAATATTGACCTATCATTGCCTTTAGTTTAGTGAGCTTAGTTGAGCCATAAGGTGACCTTGGTATCAATGAGTACGTTCGTATTCCATTGGTAAGGACTCGGACAGTGGACTACTAGTATAAAAAGAGTCGTTAAGCAGTAAGTGGGTAAAGTCTCGATGAGCTATGGTTTAGTAAGAGCACCATTACTTAGATCCTAAGATAGATTATAATCAACATAAGGAAGCTTTATGCGGATGCATCTAATTATGACAGAATTAGCATGTCTAGGACTTAGGAAGAAGTACCACCTAAGTCTATGAATGATATGCCCTTCGAGATAAGACAATCATTGCACTAAATAAACAAACCTGCATTTTATCAAATTATTCATGGTTGATACGTTTTCCTTACATTAGTTCTCGGCCGCTTCTCTATCGTTTTCTTGTCTTCTTGTGTGTGTTTATTGCTTTACTTGTCATCAAAACCATAGGTTAGATACACAAAACTGTACCAGTCTCTCAGACTGAACCCCCCCCCCCCTTGCATTAGTTTTAGGTTTAACTTAGATAACTAAAATACTGATAGAATTAGGAATTAACGCTTTCGCTCTTAGTGATTGACACCCTACTTACCAATGAAACTATAATTGACCGGGCACCCGTTAAAGTGTTGTTTTTGGTTTAGTCGGCAAAATATAAATTTAAAACTTGAATCGTCTTAAATATACCATACAACGACAGCACATCAGTATTCCCGGATGATCTATCTGGATTGCCGCCTGTTCGGGAAATCGAGTTTCAGATTGAGTTAGTCCCTAGAGCAATGTCGGTTGCAAAGTCTCCCTATCATTTGGCACCTTCTGAATTGGAGGAGTTGTCGGGTCAACTCAAAGAACTCCAGGACAAAGGTTTCATTCAACCAAGATCGCCGCATTGAGGAGTACTGTTATTTTTTGTTAAGAAAAAGAACGGATCCTTTAGGATGTGTATTGATTATATTGAGTTGAATAAGTTGACCATTAAAAACCATTATCCACTCCTTAGGTTAGACGACTTGTTTGACCAACTTTAAGGATCACAGTACTTCTCTAAGATAGACCTTAGGTCCGGATACCATCAGTTGAGAGTGCACGAGGATGACATTCCAAAGACTTTGTTTAGGACTCGTTATGGGCATTTCGAGTTCACAGTAATGCCCTTTGGTCTGACTAACGCACCAGTGGTATTCATGGATCTGATGAACCGAGTGTGTAGGCCGTATCTAGACAAGTTTATGATAGTGTTCATAGATGATATTTTAATCTATTTTAAGACCCGGGAAGAGCATGAGATGCACCTAGGATTAGTCTTAGAATTGCTCAAGAAAGAGAAAATGTATGCTAAGTTTTTTACGTGTGAATTCTGGTTGCGAGAAGTATAGTTTCTAGGACATGTGATTAATGAAGATGGTATTCATGTGGACCCTAGTAAGATTGAAGTTGTTAAGAATTGGGAAGCCCCTAAACTCCGTATGAAGTTCGTTCATTCTTAGGATTGGCAGGGTATTACCGTAGATTCATTGAGAACTTTTCTAAGATAGCTAAGCCGCTTACTATCTTGACTCAGAAAAGTAAGACCTATAACTGGGGTGAGGAGCAGGAGAATGCATTTCAACTTTGAAGGATAAGTTGTATAATGCACCCGTTCTAGCTCTCCCCGATGGTCAAGAAGATTTTGTGGTGTATTGTGATGCATCAGGCCTAGGATTAGGATGTGTGTTGATGCAAAGAGGTAAAGTGATAGCTTATGCATCTAGGCAGTTGAAAATTCATGAGAAGAATTACACCACCCATGATTTGGAGTTGGGTGAGGTTATGTTTGCACTTAAGATTTGGAGACATTATTTGTATGGGACAAAGAGTGTCATATATACGAATCATAAGAGTCTCCGGGATATCTATAGTCAGAAAGAGTTGAATATGCGACAGTGTCGCTGTATAGAGTTGTTTAGTGATTATGACTGTGAAAACTGTTACCACCCTGGTAAGGCGAATGTAGTGGCTGATGCACTAAGTAAGAAAGAGAGAGTGAAACCTAAGAGAGTTAGAGCTATGAATATGACCCTTTAGTCGAGTATCAAGGATAGGATATTAGTGGCTCAGAAGGAGGCGTCAAATGAGTCTGCAAGATTGCAGAAAGGTTTAGATGAGATGATTGAACTTAGGAACGATGGAGCGTTGTATTACCTGGATCGAATAAGGGTTCCTTTAAAAGGTGATGTGAGAACCCTAATAATGAACGAGGCTCATAAGTCTAAGTACTTTGTACACCCATGAGTTGATAAGATGTATTATGACCTTAGAGATAGGTATTGGTGGTCGGGCAAGAAGAAGGATATATCGGTATATGTTAGTAAGTGTTTGACTTGTTTGAAGGTTAAGGTTGAGCATCAAAGGCCGTCTGGCTTGCTCCAGCAACCTGAGATTCCTGAATGGAAATGAGAAGGGATAGCAATAGATTTTGTGACAAAGTTACCAAGGACTAGTAGTGGGCATGACACAATCTAGGTCATTGTGGACCGATTGACTAAGTCTGCTCATTTCCTACCTATGCGTGAGGATTATAAGATAGATAGATTGGCTAGATTGTACTTGAATGAGATTATTGCTAGGCATGGTGTGCCGATCTCAATCATATCTGATCATGATAGTCGGTTCACTTCGAGGTTTTGGCAGTTAATGCAAGAGGCATTAGGAACCCGTTTAGACATGAGTACGACTTACCACCCTCAGACCGACGGTCAGAGTGAGTGTACAATTCAGACTTTGGAAGACATGCTTAAAGCGTGCGTCCTTGACTTCGGGGGAAGTTAGGATGTTCACCTGCCATTAGTCGAGTTTTTGTATAACAATAGTTATCATTCTAGTGTGAGATGTGCGCCGTTTAAGGCTTTGTATGGTAGGAAGTGTCGTTCCCTGATTATGTAGGCTGAGGTTGAAGAGGGTTAGTTGATAGGACCTGAGTTAGTGCAAGAGACCACTAAGAAGATCTCGCAGATTAAGGATAGACTTAAGGCTGCGCATGATCGTCAAAAAAGTTATGCTGATAAGAGGAGGAAGTCTCTAGATTTTAGTGTAGGTGACTATGTCTTGCTCAAAGTGTCGCCTTGGAAAGGTGTGGTACGCTTTGGGAAGAAATGGAAATTAGCACCTAGGTTTGTTAGATCTTTTGAGATCATCGATAAGGTAGGCCCAGTGGCCTATCAGTTAGATTTGCATAAGGAGTTGAATGACGTTCATGACAAGTTCCATGTGTCGAACCTTAAGAAGTGTTTGGCTGATCCAACACTGCAAGTGCCCTTGGATGAGATCCAAGTAGATGCTAAGTTGAATTTCATGGAGGAGCCAGTGGAAATCTTAGAGAAAGTGTTTAAAAAATTGAAGCGGAGTAGAATTACCATCGTCAAGGTTCGGTGGAATTCGAAACGTGGGCCTGAATTTACGTGGGAACGTAAAGATCAGATGAAACTTAAGTACCCGCATCTGTTTAGTGCGGATAAGTAGTTGAATTTTGGGGGCGAAATTCTTTTAAGGGGGTAGAATGTAACCCTCGCCCTTTTTGTGTTTTGAATATTCTAATTTAGTCCTTTGACTATTTGACAGTTGTCAGTTTTATTAGAATATGTACCGTGTTGACGGTGATGATTTTATGAGAATTGTGGAAATATTGGTTTATTATGAATAATATTCCTTTTTAGAGGTTATTATTGTGTTATTTATATTCTTGGTGGGTGGCCCGTGAATTTTGAAAAATGCCGAAAAACGAGTCCCGACACGTCCGTTAATGTCCAAATAAGTTTTTGAGAAGTATAACGTGGAAATATATTGACTAAACACTCTAAGTTATTGAAAAAGTATTTTTAAAGTGAATAAAAATGCTAAGTAACTTTGGGGAATATTTTACGGTTGAGTTTTATGAGTTTTTAAGTGATTCCGACACGAAAAGAAGAACCCGAGACCCCATAGGATCCCTAGCCAGCGGTTCTAGACACTTGGGAGACAATATGGCATTTTTTAGGGCCTTGGTCCTTTACTTGGTACATATGGGTTTTGTTTTCATTCTAGCATGCATAATTCATTTCTCATTTAAAAACTTCACACATCTCTCTCTCTTTCTCCTCCCCTCTTGCGTCCGAACTAAGCCACACATACACACATATAATTTTTGAAATTTTGATTAAAAAAAACATAAGAGTTTAGGTACTTCCGGGTTGATCTTAGTGTTCGGGTTAGCATTTAAACAACGTTTGGGTTATCCGGTTCGCGTCAAAATATATTTTGAAGACCATTTTTGTAAGTCTTTCAAATTTAAATTTTACTTGTCCTTTTGGGTTGTTAGTGATGCATAGATGGTAGTTGTACGGCCCGATCGTTTAAAATCGAAAGCGAAAAGTTTAAAAATGGTTGCTTAGGGTGCGTTTGGGGTTCGAACAAAATGAAACAAGGATAATGTTTTGTTAGTTTTGATATTGTGGTCGTGATGGTTGAAAAACATATATTTTCTATGTAGCTTATTTTGTATGTGGCTTATTTGGGCTTATTTTTAAGCTCGAATGGGCTTATTTTGGGCTTATATGCTTACAGTTAGAAATAGAAACACAAGGGAGGTGTTTTTGACTATTTATCTTGTATGTCGTATTTCTGTGGACTATTATTATAACTTATGGTGATAACCAAATACGATACGTGGCTTATTAGCTTATTTAAGCCTAATAATTAGACTTTGGTGCTTATGGGCTCACGGCCCAATAAGCCCTATGTGAGTCGTGGATTATTTAGGGTTTATTGTGGTCCGGGTTACTTATTTACTTATTGATTTGAGCTTATATATGCTATTGGGCCTTGGTTTTGGGCTTAAAACGTGTTTTGGATATGTAAAATCCTTAATGGACCCTTATTGGGCCTTAAAGCCCAATAAGCTTTACCTGGCGGACTTTTGAAAAGTGAAGTATACTTGTGAAGTTATATTGAAGGTCGTTTTGAGAAAGTATTTTGATAAACGTCGTGAAAGGTGATTTTTGGAATTTGGTCGGAAAGTGTTGAAATGTTGGAAATTGTTTGAAAATAAGGTTTTAAAACCTTGGGAAACGTCATATAAACGTATGGGTCATGCCGAAATTTCGTAAAAAGTTTATACTTAGAATTTTTACTTAAAACGTGATTTTTATTTTTAATAATAAAATATTATTACTTTATTATTTTAATAAGTCGACTAAAAGACGAGAAATATAATTTTTCTCGAAACTTTTCTAAAATGTTTAGCGAACATAAACGTTTCATTTCGTATAGTATAAATGATATATTTATGGTAACTAAGTGTACCGAATGGACTTATCGAAATATATTTATAGTTATTTATTGTAAATATTTACTTATATTACTTATCTATTTTGCTAAATAGTATAAGTATATTGTACTAAGATATGAGTTCGATATGGTATCTTTGGAGTTAAGTTGTCAACCATCACACCACTAAAACGTTTAAGATAACCGTACAATAAGCATTTAACCTCTATGCATCATTGATTGAGTATTTTTATACACGTAAAATATAATATAAAATAATATAATCCCGAGAGTAATTAAGAAAGATACCAAGTTACCCTTGATAAAGTAGTTTGTAGTCCATAGTTCATCTGTTTTAGCTTATTTTATACTTTGAACTTATTTTACTAGCTTATTTTTAGGGCTGCAAAAAGCCTTTTGTCCTTGAAAAACTCAGAAGCTACTGAGTGTAGTTAGCTTTTTCATCAAGATTTTTCATGGCTTATCTTAATTTCAAACTCATTTTTAATTGCTGATTATTGAAGCTTATTGGATAATCTTTTCAGGGGTATAAGCTACTAAGCCATAAGGATCCATTTACTAGCTTAAAAATAAGCTAGAAAATGTCCCTATGGCTGTTTGGCTAACAGTTTTAGCCAAAAAGCTTATTTGCTTTTTAAAAGCTTTCCAGCTTGTCATCTTTGCTTATTTTTGTCCCTAGTTGCTTATTAGGTTTAGCTTATCATCTTTTCTAGCTTATTTGTTATTTTAAATTGCTTTTTAGCCTTTTATTCTTAGTTTTAAAGTAGAAACTAGTCTTGTGCCTGCCTTTTTTGTCTCTTGTTTCAATATGCTTTTAAGTGCTTATCTACTTATTTTTCTTTGCTTAAGTTTTTTTCATAAACTGCTTATTATGTCTAGGTTATACATCTGTCTTAACTTATTTGCCTTCCTTTATGCTTGAATGTCCTTAATAAGCAAATCAGTTTAGCCTTGGTTACTTAGTTTAAAAAAAAGGCAATCTGCCAACTTTTCTTTCAGCTCATTTTTGGCTTATTTTTAAGATTTGAAAAAAGTATTTTTTTTTTTTTAAAGTTGTTGTTTTTGCCTATTTTATAAGTTTTTTTAAAAAGAAGAAAAAAAAATTCCAAAAAGGAAGGCTGGTATGTGCTTAATTACACATACCATTTTTCCATTAAAAACGGACTTAAAAGACTAAAAACGTACCAAAAATACATTGTATTTGTATGTTTGCATTTGTATTGTGCAGGAACGAATATTCAAGAAAAGGACAAAAAGAAAGCCAAAAACAAACAAAACCGAGCACGGAATGGAAAAGACAAAATCAATCCGAAGCCAAAGTCAGTCAAAGTCAAAAGTAAGCCTCATGAAGAAAATACAACTTGAGGGACTAAAACTGCCAAACCTCAAGTTGTATTACAAGAGTAAAAGACAAGGGTCGAAATTGCAAACCGGGCAAAGTTTACAATGAAGTTATAAGAAGTGAGGGGCCAAAGCTGCCAACCTACCCAAACTCCATTCTTCCCGCCCAAAACAAAACCCAGGTACAACTTGGGGATGTCGTCCCATACCTTCTCCCTGCAAAACACTCAACACCCTAGATAAATCATTTCAACCACTCCTCTACCCCCCCCCAGTTGTATAAGTGCCATGTTGGCAATCCCTCACCATTCCCAAGTATTTTCGATGGCTGTGATTGCCTCAAAAGAAGCACAAAAGAAATTGAAGGCTGGGATTTGTTTGAGAATTGCCTCACACAACAAACACACTTGGTTTTTGTCTCTACAAAGAAACACAGAAGAAAGAAGAGAAGAGAGTCCAAGAAACCAAGACCTTAATTCATTTTAGTATAAATAGGGCCATTGTAACCCAAGTTAGGGAGTGAGTTTTTAGTTTTTAATATCTTAGAAACTTAGCTTATTTTCAGTTATTTACAGCTTTTACTTTCAGCTTTGTAACACTTTCAAGTTTCAATGCAAATTTGAGGTTTAAAGTCATTTTACAATTCCAAGTGTTAAGTTTCTTCATTGTGCTGTTTTGTGTTCAAAAAGCTCTCAATACAGCTTGTTTACAAGCTGCTTTAATTAAGTAAATTTAAAAAGTTAAGTAGTTAAGTAGTTAAGAGAAAATAACAAAAAGAATCACTCTCAAATACACCACAGCTTATTTTATGGATGATAAGCCAGTTCTGGATGGGCTTATAGACACTACTAGCTTGTTTTATACAAGCTAGAGCTTGTAGATTCTTGGTTTAGCCCTGTTTTGAGCAAGGGTGTTGTAAGTTTCTCTTTCTCTTGTTTTTCTTATTTACTGCAGAATTGCTTTTAGTGCTTAATTATTACTTACATTTGCTTATCTATGCTTTATCATGAGGTTTAGTGCTTATCTTACTTAGTTGTTAGTTTAAAAGTGATTTGTGCAACCTTCTTAGTTAGTATTGGTAGTATGCTTAGTTAAAACTGTTAGAAAAATTCAGCTTATTTAAGTGCTTATTCTTAATTAAAGTCTGCTTATAAGTATCTTATTTTGTTATTGGATAATCTGTTTTTAATCAGTATGAAAAGAAAATTGATTTTTGAAAACTTTAAAGGGTGTTTAGAACAAGCAGTACTAACTCCAAGGTAGCAGTACTAACTCAAAGGTAGCAGTACTAACTCCAAGTTAGTACCGTTAGTTAAAACTGTTAGTACTGTTAATTCATTTTAGCTTATCAGCTTATTATTTCTGCTTATTTAAGATTTCCTTAGCTTTTTAGAGTAGATTAAACCATTTTCCTTTACTGTCTTTAAGAGTAAGTTTCTTTAAGCTTATTTTCCTTTCAAAGTATTTTCAATAGTAGCATTTTAGCTTATTTGCCATTCTAGTTTAGTCTAGTTGCTTATTCTTATTCCTGAAGTGCTTATTAGGGTTAGGTAAACATCTGTTTTAGCTTATTTGCTTATTTCTTGCTTCATTTAACTAGCAGTACTAACTTTAAAGCTAGCAGTACTAACTCCAAGTTAGTACTGATAGTTAATACTGTTAGTACTGTTGCTAGTACTGCTGAGTTTCCTTGCTTAATTTAGCTTAATTGCTTTTTGAATTTGCTTATTTAGAGTTAGCTTAGCTTATTTGATTTGTCTTATTTTTATTTGAGCTTATTTCTGTCTTAGAGTAAAAGTTTAAAG
>BQNB010109804.1:0-22681 GCA_026074375.1 Tanacetum coccineum
TATTTGGCATTTTGAGTCCGTTTTTGGTTATTTAGCTCGTTTTTAGAGGTAAAAGATATGTGTAATTAAGCACATATCAACGACCCTTGGTAAGGTCATGAGCACACGAAAGACACTACCCGCTATATCTTGTTTCCTGAAGTGTATAAGTAAAGTTTCACTTCCTTTTTTAGGCACTTCGCTCCAAGAATCAACGCATATGTGTACATCAGAAGAATCAGGAATATGCCCTCTAGCACCGTGTCAGCACATGGCAAGAACCCGTAAATGCGCCCACACCTTTTCCCTATATAATTCTGTAATCTGCAACCTTTGCGTAAACCACCAATCCTTCAGAAATTCATAAAAAAGTTGAAGCATCATTTTTACCAAGACTATTACTATTATTAATTAAACTACCAATTGTACTTAAACCCCCTTACAGTAGGTGGTGTTAAACCACTTACAGTAGGTGGTGTTAAACCACATCAAGCCCATTTCAATCTTCATCCGGCTTCCATAAGAACCTCGGTCTGAGCTTGACCTGTTTTTTCTTTGTTCTTTATAAAAAGATCTACGCAACAATGAATACCATTAATATAATATGGGCAATTATCAATGTTTAGTAACAGTTTTATTGAAATCCTTGGACTAAACTCAATTATCTATTGCTTTAGAAACAATCAAATTAGTTGAGGAACAATAGCAACATTTGAAACATTAAATCACCAAAAAAATATAACTCAAATCCTAGTGATTTTATGCATTTGAACAATTATGAGGTTTGTTAATTTTAGTAAATGGATGGACCTTGTATGATGAAAATGATTGTCTTGCACACATTCGTGGTTCACATTCCCCATAAGAAACTTTAACATCAATTCCGAACATTCCCTATAAGCAGCTTTAGTAAGCAATTCCACACAGGCTTTTAAGCTGCGGTCTAAGTAGCAAATCCCAAACAGCCCAAACCATCCCCAATCTCCCAAACAGTCCCTAATTGCAGAAAAGTAAAAGGGATCAAAGATGCTTACCTTCATCCTCATGGCTAAAGTGTAATGGCACTGGTTTGACAACATGAAACTTCCCGACGGTGTTCAGATGATCATTCTCCAACCTGAATGATATAATTGATTTCATAATATACACCCAAACACACCAAAAATGGGTCGCGTTGATCTAAAAGATATTTTTTTCCATTCAATAAGAAAAATTTCAGGTTTTTATGAAAGTTTGTTAAAGAAGATAAGGCTAAGGGGTACCATGGATTTAAGCTTCATTGCAAAGGTTTTTGCGTTTAGTCTATTATTGCCAATCTTCCGTCACAAAGATATCTTCTTTTCGTCATCGGCACTCGCAACCACCCAATCTAATCACATAATTCATAATTCACAACATCAAATTAACTAAAAAACAGATAAAATGAATAAAATAAAGGCTACTGACTTGTGTGATTCCATTTAACCGAATTAACTTGATACACAGGTGACGACAGAGTGTGTGTTAAAATACATGGATCACCCGAATCCTTTAACACGTCGAATAGCTTCACGGGGTCTCCGCCGCTTGCGACGACTAATGACATTGATGGATCCATGAAGCTCATTATTAGGGTTTTGAATAAGTGGATTTGATTTGAGTTTATAACAAATGAAATGATGAATTTGAAGGAGACATGAAAAGACTGTTAATAATTGTATAGCTTAAATTGCCTCAACTATTCATATGCATCTCCTTACAACTGCAGAAGTTTAATGTTGTTGTAACATGTGTGTGCATTGATTTTGGAGGGATATGTACCAATGACTAAAACACAGATGCAAAAGCGTAGAATTCTTGTGTTGTAAATGTTGTTGTAACTGATGGTACCGGCGTATGTATTGATTTGGGAGGAGGTGTATAGGCGTGGATTTAAATGACTCTAAATCATAAAGACTGACATTGAATTCTCAAAAACTCAGTCTTTTATAATATAAGGATATTTAAATGTGAAGCGTGGCACTTTTAAATCGAAAAGATTAACATTTATTACAATTAAAGTAAAATTTGTTTGAAAAAACTCATGCATACATGTGAGTAAATCTTGATGGTTTTGATTAGAAATAGTCAATCTTTCACAAATTTAATCACATGACACCTAAGCTTTTATAATACAAAATTATAAGGTAATATATTGATTAAGAATTTGTTAGGTTCTACAATTAGTAACTTACTAAAGTTTATAGTAACTTAAAATTAGTAAAAGCAAGTAGGATACACACATGGATTATTGGATCTGAAGGACCATCAAGTCACGAAAGAAAGCATAACCAACAAGTTTTTAATTTTCTCTTCGCTCCGTAAGGATGAACCCATTCCTTGATTGAAAGTCTTTAATTGGTTTCTAACAACATAAGCCAACCCTGCACTTAATTTCTTGACTTAGAGGTAGAAAAATGGGTGGGCTGGGAGAAGAGTCGAAATGGATATGCATCACGAAAGGGGTTGGCGAGTAAACTTTTTATTTAAGAATTGCCACTTGTAATATTTTAATTGTTTGGACAAATTTTTACTGATCAACCTGTTGGTAATGACTGTAGGCAGAAGTTCAAAAACATTCCATGTACTCACATAGATTAAATGAAAGCACCTCGTTAATTCTCTTAACCGTTATCAAAGTTGCAATATCAATAGGTCAAAATGAGTCGAGAGGTGACGTGTCAGTTCTGTTAACATTCTTTTAAAAATTTCTAATAATCAATTATTGCGTGAAATGTAAGACTTCAATCAATTTTAAATTAGTAATAAATAATTGTAATTTTAGACAATAGACTTCCAGGGCTAACTGAACCTGAACAAAAAACACAAAACAATGTGTATATTTTGTGCAATCAATTTTTAGTTTTAAACTTTTCTAACATGATTTCACAGGTTTTCTAAATTTTCTATCCCCTTAGCATTACTATTTCTAAACAACTTTTAAGTATAAGAATTATTACTTTTAAGTATAAGAATTATTAGCATTACTATCCCCTTAGCATTACTTTTAAGTATAAGAATTATTATTCTAGAAAACTTTTGATCAAAAAATATTTAGGCGAAGTTTCGATTTGTTATTTTGCAATTAATGTTATATGCTTTCTAATGATGTGTTCGTCAATCTTTAGGTTTTTCTTTACTTTAAGGGCCCGTTTGGTTCGCAGAATGTTTTTGGTGGAATTGGAATGTGTTTGAGGATTTAGAATGTTAAGGAATTGGAATGTTAAAGAATTGAAATGTTAATGAATTGGAATCTGAAAGAATTGGAATTTGTGAAAACTATTGTGTGTTTGGTTGGAAAAAATAAAAAAACAAATTATATAATTATAATAATAATAATAAATATAATTTTAAAAAAAAAAATAATAATAATAATTTAATTTTTAAAAATTAAAAATTAAATATAATTTTAAAAAATAAATAAATATAATTTTGAAATAAATAATAATAATAAGTAATAATAATAATAATATAATTTTAAATAAATAAATAAATAGAATTTTAAAAAAATAAATAAATAAATAAATAAATAATATAATTTTAAATAAATAATTAAATATAATTTTTAATATAAAAATTAATTTTAAAAATAAATAAATAAATAAATAATTCATAATTTTAATATTAAATATTAATATAATTTAAAATAAATATATTTTTTAGAAAATAACTAAATAATAATATAATATATTAAAAATTAAATAATTAAATAAATAATAATAATAATATTTTAAATAAATAATTAAATATAATTTTAAATAAAATATAATTTTTAATTAAAAAATAAATAAATAAATAAATATAATATTAATTTTAAATTAATAATTAAATTATAATTATAAATTAAATTTATTTTTTTAGGGAAAATAACCAAAATAATAATATAATTTTTAAATAAATAAATAAATATAATTTTTAAATTAATAAATAAATATAATTTTTAAATAAATAAATAAATATAAAGTTATTTAATAATAATAATAATAATAATAATAATAATAATAATAATAATATTAATAATAATAATAATAATAAATTTTTGATAATGAAAATTCTGAATTCCAAGGAATTGTAAACATTCCTTTCATTTTACTAGGGAATGTTGAATTCCAACATGATTTCACAGGTTTTCTAAATTTTCTATCCCCTTAGCATTACTATTTCTAAACAACTTTTAAGTATAAGAATTATTATTCTAGAAAACTTTTGATCGAAAAATATTTAGGCGAAGTTTCGATTTGTTATTTTGCAATTAATGTTATATGCTTTCTAATGATGTGTTCGTCAATCTTTAGGTTTTTCTTTACTTTATCATTTATCATTCTTGACAAATTGTATTATTGGACAAATTGTATTATTAAATTAAAAATTTATGGACTTTAAATTAAAGTTACAAGTTATCATATTTTTTAATAAATTTATATATTTAGCAAATACCCATTAAATTTTATATATAGAAAAACCTGAAGTATCATATTTATTATTGTTGTTGTTATTATCATTTTTATTATGGGATTAAATTATTCGTATTACACAAAATTTGTATTTGAGTCTAATTTTACGTATTAAAATTCAAGCATGAGTTTGATGTAATATGTAAAATTGTTACAAATGTTGTACTTATGGTAGTGACTTATGTAAAAGATTAGTTAGCGACCTACTATTTAAAATTTGGTTATATTGCATCCACTCATGATAAATATGATTTAAGTTAATTTGAATATCAAACTTTATTTAGATATCAAGGGACTAATCCTCACCCTCTATCTCCATTTTGATCAAATGCATGAGATTAAACCCAAAATTAATTTTCATCTTTTTTTTTCAAATATTAATATTCCTAAACTGTTAATCGTTAAGCGGAAAAAAATATACAATCACGACGAGCATTTAATTATCTTTCTATAGATTTGCACTTTGATATACTTTCGACAAACTTATTTTTTTGTTTTTTAAGTTTGTTTTTTGGTTTTTACGTATTTTCGTCTTTTTTTCCTTTTTTCTTCGTTGTTGAAACTTACATGAGAAATCACATGTGATTAAACACTAATAAAATCACATGTGATATTAGTGTAAAATCACATGTGATATTAGTGTTAAATCACATATGATATTAGTGTTAAATCATATATCATATGTTATTCTAATGAAATCACATGTAATTCGATATTAGTGTTAAATCACATGTGATTTTATACGAATATTCAAATGAGTGTTTAATCACATGTGATTTTTGCACGCAAGTTTCAACAACAAATAAATGGAAAAAAGAACGTATAAAAAATGAGAAAAAAAAGGTTTGTCGAAAGTATATTAAAGTGCCTGTCTATGGAAAGATAATTAAATGCCGGTCGTGTCGGTATAATTTGTTTTGTCTAACGATTAACGGTTCATGTGATATTTAAATTATAAAAATAGGTAAAATAATAAGATACTTCTAATCTCAGCAATTGATTTCTTTTCAGATGAATGACGGGGATGAGTCCCCTGATATCCAAACAATATTTGGTAACCAAAATAACTCTTCTCGATAAATATTCGTTGTCATTCTCTTTAAAGATTACATAATGATATTATAAAATAGACATATTTATAAGTATTTTTCAAAAATACAAAATATCTGATGTATGTTATTTAAATTAAATTAAATTTATGTTAAAACTCTGTACATGCACGAGCAATATAACTAGTCGCCATACAAAAAAATATAGAACACATGACCACCCATAATCCTTGTTGGCGAACAAACAAGTAGTAATTAATTATTTTCAAGTAATAAAGTTCTCATATTTATTGTGAAATTAATTATTAGTTATCTTATAAATAAGTCAACTTTTCACCTATGTATAGACATGCTATAAATACGTAGAAGACAACCAAGATAACATATCACTTGGGGAAACCTTTTTTCCATAGCAATGGAAAGCATGAAGAGAACAAAAGGTCGTCAAAGTTTAAAGCTGAAATGTATTGAAGACAACAATAGTCGTATTGTTGCCTTCACAAAGCGTCGAAGTGGGATCTTCAAAAAAGCGAGTGAGTTTGCTTGGCTCCTTAACAGGTAGACATTGCCAATATTTCAGAACCAACTTATGGGTAAAAATCTTAATTCTTTTGCACACCAAAATACCGAGTCAGGTGAAAGTCAGTTTTTTGCAAACAAACCCTTTTTGTTAGAAAGTTTTCGTGAGCTTAATACAAAGAGGTTAATGTTAGGAGCTTATTCCAACAACTAGTTGATGTGTGTGACAATTGAAAGATGAGGGAGAAACGAGCTACTATTTTGATGGAGGGAATAACGAGGTTAGGGCCTAAGTGTGTGTGGGAAGAAACCTTATTGAAAAAAACTTTCGCACCGATAGGAAGCTAGGGAAAGTGAAAGAAAATGGTTATGTGAATGGCAAGCCCTTGTTTTCAATTACCTTGATAAAAAAATGAAGGTGGTTGTGCAACTTAAATCATAAGAAATCCCCAATAAATCAACATATGTGAATTGTGAATTATGATTAGTGCATTAGTTGTACTATTTTATGATTTGTTTGTTATAACCTTATTCTAATTGAGGATCTTCATATTCCTCATCTAAATAAAAATATTGAATACATTGTGTGTTGTTTATTGCTTTATTAGTATTAAATTGTTCATGGATAACGATATGTATAACCTTTCCCCCTTCCCCACGCCAAAGAACCTTCTCGTATATGTTTATGGTTAGGGTTGTAGGGGTAAGCTTTGTGTCATAAAAATTAGAGTATATTACATCCATCCATTTATAATACAATAACACTATTCATTTTATTTGGCAACAAATAGGTAAGTGCACATTAAAGCATTTTTTAATTCAAAGATTCTAAAATTTTAAGTGTTGTGCATGCCAAAGGTGCAACTACAATAATAATACTATTGGCGTAATAAGTTACCATAATCTTGTTTTTTAGAATGGGTGATTATGTGATTAAGGGTACGTTTGTTTAATGGGTTTCGTACTATTGGAGTCGAATCAATCTCCAAATATGTAGTTTGGTATGCTAATATGGAATTGGATAAAGATCGAACTTTAGAGGTAAAGTTCCCTCACAAAGATAATACCGGGAATCCTTGTGAAGGAACTTTACCTCTAAAGTTCAAATGAACTTTAGAGGATCCTTATCCTATGGAATTAATAGTAAGTAATGATGACAAAAATTGATTCCATGGTAGCATGGTTACTTTTAAGGAATGGATACAGCTTTTTTTGTGGGTCTCACCTATCTATGATCCTCATCCACATATTTTGGTAAGTTTCTTTCAAATCGTCCGTATGTTTTACAAAGAATTATATTATATTTCATATGAACCATTAAGTTATACTGTATATATTTATATATGATTATATTCTATATCTTTTATTTCTTTCATACCTTTCCTAAATCTGAATTAGATTCTAATCCTATCTACAAACCAAACGGACCCTAAACACATCACAACTACAGTCAACATACAAAACCAACTAACAACCCAAATTTATCACTCATCTATATGCGAAAAACCTTATTGCCAACAACTTTGAGGACTTGTGAGTTCTGTCAACTAAGGGAGAAATAATTTACAAATGTGTCCTTGACAAAAGTAAATGATTAGCATAATTTATATTGAGGTTGTCTAACTGATGCCCTTAAAACACTAGTTGATATTTAATTAAGGAAACTTTAATTTTATTAAGAATAAATACATAAGTAATTAAGGTAAATTATAAGATCCATTAATATGTATTAAATGAATTTTTCTATTTAAAAGTAAAGTTCAAAATAAATTAATACACTTTAAGTAATGTCCTGCAAACACTTGTTAGACAATCCCATTTATATTTCATAGTGTATGTAATGAAGGAGTATATATCATTTGTACTTAGTTATTATAAAGTTGGCAAGTTACTATAAATAAATAGTTAAAAACACGACAGGTAAATTAAGAAGCCAAAGTCAACATTTTTCGGCTTAAGTTTTAATATTTTAACACTACCCGTTATTCTTTATAAGATACTAGACGATAGCCCGCGCTATGCAACGACAATGGAGAAGGGAAAAGAAATAGTGGCTGGTGGTGATAAACAATTAAAACGATACACGTCATAGGATACAACATCAAAAACTTAATTTTTTAGTGATAAAAAAACTAGTGATTTTTGTAGTATGGTTTTGTAAGAGTGAATTCGACATCTTAAGTTGAATTTTTTTCTCACCACCTAAATAAATTGTATCATTAACCACCCAAACCACATTTCTTATACTCAAAAAACCATAACTAGCGTATTAATGTGTATTTACATGTTTCGTAACAAACCTACTATTGATTATATGTTTTTGTATTATATATTTTAACGAGGCTTGGCCACACCCGTGCATTGCACCGGGATTTGTTTTGTGTAAAATCTTTGGGTCAAGTATGTGAAACATAGTATAAGTTCACATCGTGGTTGGGAGGCCTGAAAGACGTTTTACGTTGCCTCGGGTTTGGTTTTGCGTAATATTTAATTGGTTAATATGTGAGGCATAGTCGAATTTTCTGTATTGGTCAGTTATCATGAAATAATGTGTTTATAGCGTTTGTGTCCTATTGGTGCCATGTTACATAGTTACGGACCGTTATTTAAACCTAAACTAATGGAAAAGATGTGCTTGCTTTTGTTGTTCTCTATTGTAATGGTTTGTGTTGTGTTGTTTCATGGGAAAAATAAAGTTATAGAGGGGGGGGAGGGGTTATTGTGCTAATGAGAAAATGGTATTCAATACGTAAGTTAAAACGATTTGATGGCCTCTAGTTGTTACGCTGCCTGAGCTTCCATCGTAATGATGGATTTACTCGAGTTATTTCAACCACACAATCTGTCTATATATATGGGATGCGGTTTTTGTATTTTTATAACTTATCTAACACCTACCTAAATTCCGATCAAAAATAATTTGTGTTCTAGGTTTTTTATGGCGGCTTCAGGATTAGGTATGCTGATTGTTAGGCGTTCAGTAAATGAACTTATCAAGTTCATTGGTGAGAGTGAAGTTCTGAAGTACATGAAGTTTTTCTTTGAGCAAAAGATTATCGAGGAGCGTCGTTCTGTTAATGCAATCTGATTCGCTTAAAATTTCTTTACTATATATATAAATATAAATAAATATATAAATACATATAATAAGGAAACTCAAAAATAATCAATGACCGGATAGTAGTATAAATTTCCAGGGTCGTTTATCCCATACGGGAGTGAATTGGAAAGTCGGAGTTGAGTCTTGAATATCAATGCTGAAATGGAAAAAAAGTTTGGATTGATTTTCGAAAACTCACGGGAAAAATTAAGGGCACAACTATACTAAAACACGAGAACGGGAAGCTTTAAAACGACAACTAAAACCTAATACTTGAAATATTAATCTAAGTGCAATTTTTTTTACTTTTTCTAAATTTATTTGACTAAAATTTAAGGATAAAGAAAAATAGAACGAAAACGGAGTTAAATTGAGTTCAAAAAGTACGAAAAACGAGCACGGGGGGTTTAATCTCGTTCTTTAAAAAACGAAATTTTGCAAAAATGACCCTACGAAAGATTTTCTATTTTTCCTAAGTGAAGACTGATAAAATAAAATTTTCTAAAAAAGAAAAATATTTTTTTGATTTTTATTTAATTTATTATAATTAAAAAACAGTTTAAAAGAAAATAAATGATAAAAAATATCAAACGATTATAAAAAAAATGAAAAAATACAGAAAAGTGGATTAAGGTGTCCTGGTTCTATGAAAAATAAAAGCTAGAAAATTGGGCTTATAAATAAGCCGTAATAAGCGAAAAACAGCTTATGGGCTAAAATGCCCTTAAAGAATTAATGGTGTAACTCACTACCGGATGAGCTATTGTAGCACAGCGGTAGTGAGTGTGTGTTATAAAACGTTGGTTGATGGGGTTGAGGTCCCAAGTTCGAGCCCTGCTCACTTGGGGCCTCCCCTAATCCCAACGTTTTTGTTATGCATTTTTTACAACTTTTTGAACAAGCTAAAAATAAGCAACTTTAGAAAAGACAAAAAATTTATAACTTAAAAATAAGCACTTAAATAAGCACAAGAAAGTCACAGTTAAGCTTTAAAAACTTAAAACTAAAGAGAGCTAAACTGTTTGGCTTTTTTAAAGCAAATAAGCAAATGAAAACTTAGTATAAGCTAAGACAGACAATAAGCAATATCTAATAAGCACTTAAGAACAAAAATTAGCAACTAAAATAAGCTAGAATGGCAAATAAGCTAAAAAAACTAATAAACACTTAAAAATTTACTCTAAAAAGGCAAATAAGCTTAAATAAGCTCTAAACTAAAGACAATAAGCTAAAATGGGCTTAATCTATCCTAAAAAGCTAAGCTAATCCTAAATAAGCAAAAACAATAAGCTAATAAGCTTCAATAAGCACAATGCTTCAGCGGTACTAACTTGGAGTTAGTACTGTTAGGTGAAAACCCCAAAAGGCCTTTTCTAGCTTAAAAATAAGCTAGCAAAAGGATCCTTATGGCTTAGTGGCTTATGCCACTGAAAAGCTTATCCAATAAGCTTTACTAATCAACATTCAAAATAGAGTTTGAAATTCAAATAAGCACTTAAAAAGCTAAAGGAAAAAGCTATCTCACACTGACTCAACACTTAGAAATTTTTTGACAGACTTTCAAAAAGCACAAAGTAACACTTTTGAGCTTAAAATTAAGCAAGCTAAAGGATCCTTATGGACTTCTATCCTGCAAACAGATTAAATTTAGACCTAAAAGAACAATAATCAACACTCAGAAAGTATTTTGAATTTCACAATAAGCAACAATTAGCATTTGAAAAGGCAAAATCTTCATTTTTCACTACTTAACTAAAATTTGGCAAAAAGTAGTAAGACTAAATGCACACTTCCTGACACTTACACTACTTAATTAAGAGACCTAAATATGCATGAAAATCACAAAAATAAGTAGCTAAACCAAGCTTAAGCTAATAAGCTATCTAGAACTGTTTTTACCCCAACAGTTCTATACAACTTATAGAAAAGGCTTAAAATCAAACTTTTAAACTAAGAAACCTATAAAAACAGCTTATTAAGATTGAAAATAAGCTCACCAAAGTTGGATAAGTAACCCAAACTATTTTGAAACCATTTTGACCCATTTTGAGGCTTATGCCAAATACCCCTTTTAAAACTGTTTTCAACTATTTTGCTTAATAACTTGATATTTTTATGAATAAACTCCTTAGACCAGATATCAAATAAGCTATAAAAACAATGATAAGCAAGTTTAAACAGCAAATAAGCACTCCAATAAGCTAGTTTAATCAAACAGTACTAACTACATATACTAACAGTACTAACTAAGAAATTTGCACAAATCACTTTTAAACTAAAAACTAAGCAAGATAAGCACCAAACATCATAACAAAGCATTAATAAGCAAATATAAGCAATAAATAAGCACTAATAAGCAGTTCTACAGTAAATAAGCAGAAAAAATGAAGACTTACAAAAGCCCTTGCTTAAACAGGGCAAACAAGTGCTCTTAGAGCTATTCTACAAGCTCTAGCTTATCAAAGATAAGCTAGTAGTGTCCATAAGCCCTTCCCTTTTTGGCTTATCTTCCATTTGAGCTTTTTGAGTGATTTTTGGTGAAATGAGCTTAAACCTTACAAACTATGAAAAAGTTTGTAAGATTTAAGTAAACAGCTTAAGAATGTTATAAAAAGAGCTTTTGTGAGCTTATAAAACAGTTTTAAAATACCAAACACTTTAACTTAAAAATGAGGTAGAACATAAAAACTTCAATATTTCATTAAACTAAAAATTAGTACAAGGCTTTTAAGAAAACAATGCAATAAGCTAAAAGGACTAAAATTATAAGCTAAAAGAAAAAAAACTAGATATCTGCCCTGAGGCTTACAAGCATACTATTTATACTAAAACGACTACTCTTTTTCTCTTGACTTGTGTTTCTTTTGTGAGGGCGCTCAAGGCTGTGCTTGTTGTGTGAGTATAAGCTTCAATTGATCTTAGCCATCCATTTTGAGTAGTCCCCAAGTCATATGATCTTAACCATTGATTTCTTGTCATTTTCCTTTGCCGAATGAGGGAGTTGGGGATTGCCAAGGTGTCAACAACCCATGTGGGTGTGGGGAAGGATGGGGAGTTATGGGTTTTGTAGTTTTGTTGCAGGAAAGGTCGAGGGGGATGATGAATAGTGCCAAATAGTATTGGCAGGAAAAAAGGGAGGGTGTCTGTTTGTTTTGTTATGCACGGGGAGAAGTTTGAGGTTAAGGCAACAATGGTCCTTGGTGGTATAATTTTAGGGGTTTGGCAGAAATGGCCCCCTAAAGTTATATATGGCATCTTTACAACTTCAGTCCTTGTAGTATTTATCCTTGTTACACAACTTTGGGATTTGGCAAATTTGGTCCCTAAAGTTGTATTTTCTTTGACTTGATGACTTTTTTGGCTTTGACTTTGTCGGGGTTGACTTGGACTTTGACTTTCTTGGACTTTGGCTTTGATTTGACTTTGGCTTTTCCATGCTTTTCCATTCCGTGCTTGGTTTTGTCTGTTTTTGCTTGATTTTTCGTCCTTTTGTCGGATATCCATTTCCTGCACAATATAAGTGAAAACATACAAATACAATGTATTTTTGGTACGTTTTGGGACATTTAAGTCCGATTTTAATGGTGAAAGGTATGTGTAATTAAACGCATACCACAATCCATGACCAAGCTGATACTTCTAGGGCTTGCTTAGCGCATGTGAATGTCATGATTGTTGAAATGCAAGCAATGAATGACCTTCTGGAGGTGTATGATAGCCTGGAGTGTCTAAAGGAACTCAAGGAAGCTGAAAATGATAAGCTCATTGCCTTGAATAACGTGATTGCTGAAATAGAGGAGAAGTCCCTTTTGATGGAAGGTCATGTTCAAGTGATGGAGGAAGCCATTATGTCTGGTTAGGTTAGGGTGTGGTATCTTTTGTTCTTGTGTTGATGGGTTTAGTATATGGTCTCTTTAGTTCTTATGTTGATGGTCTTAGAATCTTTTGTTCTGGTGGTGGTGAATTAAGTGTAGTATGTAGGTTTAATTTCTAAGGCGTGGTTGTATTGTGGATGCTCCTTGGAAATCTATTAATGAAAAGTATTTAACATGAATGCGAATGTTTTACTTTTTATCTGAATGAGTTTTTTCTTTATGGTTTTGTTAATGTCTCAAGAATGTGATGTTTAGGTTTGTGAGTTGAATGTGTGTCTTGTATTGTTTCCCCAAAAAAGCAGTAATAGTAGTAAGGGATTATAAGAACATATGTACTGTTATTGTGGCAGTTGAGTCTTGTTTGGTTTTGATATATGTTAATTGAGATTATATAGGGTGAAGGTTTCAGCGGGTAGGATCGTAAAGTTGTTTGAGGTGTTAGTGAGGTTTGCGACTTACTGCATCAACTTCATATGCGTGCATTATGGTTGTTAATTGGACCACTTATCTTGCGCATATCTTTGTTTTGGAATGCATTTGGTGGTTTATTTTTCCATATACGATTAGATTTGGTCTTTTAGTTTCCATTTGTTGTTTGGTTATTGTATAGAATTCTAAGTTGTAAGGATGTTACTTGGATTGCCGCACGGAAATAAGGAACCTAAAAATTATGATGCGTGGAATTAGATTTCAGTTTGTTGGGGTTTGGATGTCTGACTTAAGGGTATGGATGTTTCCAAGCTCAATTTTGATGACCATGTAGTGAAAGATTGAATATCTATAGTATGTTTGAGTAAGAAAGTGAATATGATCACTGTTTGTTAATGCCGCATTTGTAAATCACCCTATTTGACTGTTGTAAGTTACATGTTCAATTTGGAATTTATTAGATAAAAACTTTAAATGTATTTGCATGTTATAATAGAGTCCGTGATGCATTATACATTTGTTGGTTTAAATGTTTTTGTACTGATTAGTAGTTTCGTGATTTGGTGTAATCAGGGGAATTAATTTGTAAAACAAAACAACCGCCTAATAATTTTTGTATCCTGTTTTCGTTTATATTAATTGTTTTCTCCTCGCTGGAGTCAATGTTCTAAAGTTTAAAAAGTCTAAAACATGTTTAGGCTTTATTCGATCGCAACCTGGTACACAAATAGAATCTGATTAAACATTGTGTCACTTTAATTATGTTTTTAAATTTGGTCCATAGATTGTTATTAAAAGATAGCTGGTTTTAATTTCGTAAATGTTTGTACTTTCTTCTGGGTAGGTTGAGTTAGGGAAACACGAAAGTGGGTCACTTCCATAATAATTGTAGTTAAGCTCGTTAAGTTAATTTTTGGAAACTTACTAGGCTAGTTAACTAAAGCCCATAGACAAACCCATGAAGGCCTAAGCCCATGTCCACATGTAAGTATTTATACACCTCTCCATGCTTTGGAGAGGTGGTTGGTTGTTCATTTTTCACATCATAATACATTTCTATCTTAGAGTAAATTGCAAAAATCGTTCCTAAGGTTTAGCCAAATTGCATGTTTCGTCCCAAATAGTTTGAAAGTGCAAAAATTGTCCCTAAGGTATAGCCAAATTGCAAAAATCGTCCCACGTAGTTTAGCCAAATTGCATGTTTCGTCCCTAAGGTTTAGCCAAATTGCATGTTTCGTCGTTAACTAGGGACGATTTTTTGCAAAATAGTTTGATTTTAGGACTATCTATGCCCTTTCAAACTATTTGGGACGAAACATGCAATTTGGCTAAACCTTAGGGACGATTTTTGCAATTTACTCTTTATCTTATGTTAACTTTCTCTCTCTAAGTGTTCATCCAACCCACTCTCTCTCTAGAATCACCTTTCTTTCCCTCTCATCAAGTATGTTATTAGATTAGTCTTCAATTGGTATCAAGAGCCATGAAGTGGTGTGTTTAGTTTTTGTGTTTATCTTTTGGTTTGTTTGTTTTCTTGCAAAAATCGTCCTTTATTTCTTATTTTTTTTCTTTGTTTTTGAAGCTATTGTGTACACTAAAGGATCATTTACATAGGTAAATCTGATCTAGTATCCTTGGATATAGGTGTACAAGCTTAGAATCAAGAAAAACATCATTTGTGTTCGAAAACCTTTACAAAGAACAAAATCTTAATTTAAAATTTTTCGACTTAAAAACCTTAAATTTTCCATTTTTCTTGTTCTTATAGGGTTAGTAACACTAGTTGTACAAGAATTTTTGCAAAAAAACCATCAAAAAGGTTTCTTTTTGTGTTTTAAAATTTTTGGGTTTCGTAATAGTGTCAACCGAACAACTGAATTTTAGTTAGTACCGAACAACTGAATTTTAGTTAGTACCAAACAACTGAATCTTAGTTAGTACCGAACAACTGACTTTTAGTTAGTACCGAACAACTGGGTCAGTGTGAACCGAACAACTAACTTTTAGTTGGTACCGAACAACTGGGGCTAGTGTTAACCGAACAACTAAAATTTAGTTGGAACCGAACAACTGACTGAGTTGGAACCGAACAACTGACACTTAGTTGGAACCGAACAACTGACACTTAGTGTCAATCGAACAACTCAACCGAACAACTCAAGTTTCCAAATTATACGGTTTATTTCTTTGACTTGTAAAATCCCGTGAAACATTAACTTGTTTTTCCCGGTTTTGTCAAGAATTGTAAAATCCCGTATAAAGACATAAAACACTTAAAAGACAACTTAATCAAACACAATTTCTTTCTACCACCGTTAGATCAAACAAGTAATCTTTTAACATACAACTTTCACAATGACGACTCTTGCTGACAAAGCAATTCTTTCGGGTGTTGATAATCGTCCACCTATATTGGAAAAAGATATGTACGATTCTTGGAAAAGCATAATGGAGCTCTATATGATGAATAGACAACATGGAAGAATGATTCTTGAATCCGTTGAAAATGGTCCACTCATCTGGCCCACGATTGAGGAGAATGGAGTGACTAGACCAAAGAAATATTCTGAATTATCTGCTACGGAAGCAATTCAAGCTGATTGTGATGTCAAAGCAACAAATATCATTCTCCAAGGATTACCACCTGAGGTCTATGCACTTGTTAGTAATCATCGAATCGCCAAAGAACTTTGGGAAAGAATTCAACTTCTCATGCAAGGAACTTCATTGACGAAACAGGAAAGAGAGTGTAAGCTTTATGATGAATTCGATAAGTTTGCTTATAAGAAGGGGGAAACACTACGTGATTTCTACTTGAGATTTTCACTGCTACTCAATGATATAAACATCTACAATATGAAACTGGAACAATTTTAAGTAAACACTAAGTTTTTGAATACTCTTCCTCCTGAGTGGAGCAAATTTGTGACAGATGTCAAATTGGTTCGGGATTTGCACACAACTAACATTGATCAGCTTCATGATTACTTAGGACAACATGAATTTCATGCAAATGAAGTTCGTTTAATGCATGAACGCAACTCAGATTCGCTTGCTTTGGTTGCAACCCATCAGATGACCCAATCTCCTTATCCAACTCATCAGCACTCATACCAAAATTCTTAATTTCAACCACAAGTTTCACTATATCAGTCTCCACAGCATGGTTTACCTTATCAGTCTCAATAATACTCAAACAATCAATCATCAACATCTCTTTCAATCACTTTTCCAACCAATTATTAGCAATCATCAGTTCACCACAACGTTTATTCTCCACCATCATCCATCCCTCAATTAGAATATGCTCTCACAGTTAACCAACAACCTGAATTTCCCCAACTAGACTCAGGTCTAATTGTTCAAGTGTTCTAGAAAGGTAATGATCCCATTGATGCCATCAATCACATGATGTCTTTATTAACTGCTGTTGTCACTTCCCGCTATCCTATTACCAATAACCAGCTCAGGATTTCGTCAAACCCTAGGCAACAAGCTACCATTAATGATGAGAGAGTGACATTACAACCAGTTTAGGAGAGACAAACTTCTTTTGCTGCAGGTACTACAAGGACCTACACTCCAGGAGCTAGTGGAAGTAATTCTGGGAAATAAAGGACTGTTATTTATTACAACTGCAAGGGGGAAGGACACATGTCCAAACAGTGCACTAAACCGAAAAGGAAACGGGATGATTCATGGTTTAAGGATAAAGTGTTGCTGGTTCAAGCTCAAGCAAATGGTCAAATTCTACATGACGAAGAGCTAACATTTTTAGCAGATCCAGGAATTGCAGAAGGTCAAGCCACACAAACCATCATTACTCACAATGCTGCTTATCAAGCCAATGATTTGGATGCATATGACTCTAATTGTGATGAACTCAACACTGCCAAAGTTGCTCTCATGGCGAATTTATCTCATTATGGTTCAGATGCTCTCGCTGAGGTACACAATCATGATAACGTGGATAACAATATGATTAATCAAGTTGTGCAGACGATGATGTCTTTTGAACAGTCATCAGCTTAATCAAAAGCTGTTCACTACAGTAAACATAGTGCAGTTAAAGCTCTTAGTGCTTTTTGACTTATAAAAAACTCAAATTAAGCTCAATTTGAAAAAAGAAAAGTATTCTAGAAAGCTAATAAGATGCTTAATCTAAAAATTCAAAGAAATCTAAGCTAAAGGAACATTAAAGTAACTGAAAATGATGATGAGGATGCTAAACTAAGTAGAAAAACTTAAAGGCTCAAAATGCAAATAAGCTAAAAAGCTTAATAAGCTAAACTAGACTCTAAAACTTTAAGGACTTATCAAACTACTCAATATCTATCTAAATAAGCTATAAAATCTAGACTTATAAGCTAAATTAACAAATTAAGACTTCTACTTAAGTTCCTACTGTTTTTGGTGTTTTCAGGGTGTTGTGACTTTTGACAGCTAAATTTAAGCTAGAAGATAAGCTAGAAAATGCAATTTAAGACTAATTCTATAATAAGCTATAACTAAACTTAATCCTACTTTAATCTAAGATCCTAAATACTACTTTTACTTAACTAAAAAACTACCTTAAAGGTGACAGTACTAACTTTAAGTTAGTACTGTTGCCTTTTGCACAAGTGCACACCAAAAGTGCAGGTTACCAAAAGGGTAAACCTGCACTTAAACATACTCAATTAGAGTGTGTTAACACAATGCAGCAAATCAATCTAAAGGGCTTTGGATCAAAATGACACAATAAAAACCTAAGCAACAAGCTCCCCTGGTGCTGAACACTTATAATAAGCCATATCTTTTGAAATTTTAAAACCTAACTCTTAAAAACTGAATAAAAACTAATTTTAAATGAAAACTTAGCTGACTCAAGCAAATTGCACAAGTGAAATTGACTTTTAGAGGTCAAAGTGCACTAAACCAAACACCCCTTTAAAGTATTGGCAGGTTTTAGTTAAAACTAATTTTGCAAATCTAATTAACAAGTATCTAATACCAGATAAAAACTAGCTTAAATCAAACTTAATTAACAAGAATTAAAAACTAAATAAGCATTAATCTAAGATCTATACTATTTTACTATATTTTTGGTTTTTTAGAGGTTTTTTAAGGCCAAATATTATAAAGACTAAGATCTAAACTAATTTAATCAAAAACAGATAAGCAACTATGAATATTAAGCTAGTTAATGGCATAATATAAAACACTAATAAGCAAACTTCAAATAAGCAATATAAGCCAATAAGCTAGTATGTGTAAAATTTAAGCTAGAAATTGGAAAGTGAACAGAAATTTAAAGTTAAAACTTACTTTATCCTTTAGCTAAACTAAGAGTGGTCCAATAATGAAAAGAGCTACAAGCTCCTTAGCTTATTAATAAGCTAGCTTATTAGATAAGCTAGGGTAATGGGATCTCTTCCAAGTTAAGATCCCCTTCCAAAAGCTCAATTCCAATAAGATCCATGATAAATGTAAGTTACACTGTTTTAAGGTTTAGAAAGGATTAAATCTAAATTGATTAAGCTCTATTTCAGCTTATAGACTGAAAGAGCTTATTAGTTTATTGAGACAACTTGGCTTATTAAGAGAGCTTATAAAAAGAAACTTTGAGAGATTAAGAAAAACTAAATTTCATTAATAAAAAGCTTTCTTACAATACTTAAAAGGAAAATTACAAGATTAAAACAACATTTAAGCTAGGAATTAAAATTTAAGCTACAACTAAATTAAGCTACGTGTAAAAACTAGATAAAAAACTCCTCCCGTGTGTGTGAAGAGTGAGGCCTATTTATAGGCTGCCTTCGATCCTTCTAGCCTCTTGCCTTGCTCTCCAATCCTTTTAATCCTGGCCAATCATTTCTTCAATCATTTGAGCATCAGTTGTGGCCGTTTGATTGATTTGTGGACACCTGAGGATTGCCAGCGTGTCATTCTCTTTTGGATGTCATTGTGCTTCTTTTGTGAGTGATTTTAGTGTAAAACCCACATAAATTTGTGCTTTCTCCATTGCTACGTGTAAGGTGAGCTTGAGATAGGTTAAGTATCCCCTTGGAAAGACTGATTTGACCCTTGCCTTGCACTTATGAGCTCCTTAATTGACCATCTAACCCTTTAATTTCCATAAGCCCTTTGTTTTGATTGTGGGGTAAAGATAGGAACGATGGGTGAATAGTAAAAACCCTTCGCGCCTTTTTTCGACAGTTAAAATTGTTTGACTTTGGTGAATTTGCAAATATGGCCCTTGTTTCCTTTTTCTAGTTATAATTTACTTTCAAAAATTGCAAGTTAAACCCTTGTGGTTTATATAAAAGTAAAGTGGGCTAGGATTTGGGCTTATTAGATCCGGGTGAGGCCCGATTAGAGGAGGGGACATTTTTGGACTTTTGTAAGAGTTGATGGACCAAAGTGAAACATTTTTAGGATTTGTCCTTTTGTGTTTAACTTAGTTTGACCAACTTGACGTGACTTTTCGATTTTTCTTTTGGCTGATTTGACTAAGGCTTGACTTTTCCTGCTTCTGCTTTGTACTCTTCTGAATCTCGTATCCGTGCTTAGCTCCGTTTTTGACTATTTTCTTGTGATTTTTTGACTATCCGTACCTGCACAATACTAAAACACAAAATACAAGCATATTTTTTGCCATTTATGTCTGTTATTGAGTTTAATATTGTGGTTATTTTAAAGCATAAATGGAAATGTGTATACTACACTTATCAATCTCTAAAGATAATGAGGTAGAGAGTTTAACTAAGGAGACTCTAGTAGTGAGATTACTAACGTTGTTATACCAGTGAAGAAATGAAACGATGACGAAAATAACTGATGAGGTGTATGAATTAAAAGATAAGGGAAAATGGAAACTTATAAGAGAGAACTTAGGAATTCACTAATCCCCACACAAATAGTATCTACGTAGGATTCATACAATTCGTATCTTCGATATCGAGAAACTCCAGGAATTGACGGATACTCCTCATACTAATCCAACACAAGTCACCTCACAAAAGCTAAACGAATCCGACTTTACTATCATGTGTTCAAGATAAAACCTACTCGCTTTAAACGCTACAAGAGCTTCTTTCATGAGTTACAAGGACGTTATAGTTACTTGTTTTAGCACAGTCTACGCGAGGTTCAAGCCAAGAAAATCATATGATACAACTTGCTGATAATCTTCATGATGTAATGGTTGAGACATTACCTTGCTAATGGATGATAAACACAATAAGGACAAGTTAGGAACAGTACCTAAAGCCAGTTAGGAATCAAGTTCCATTTATGTTGCGGAAGGGTTGATTCTGGAGAGGACAAAAGAGTCTAAAGAAGAGACGGAAAGATTATTGCTAAAGCTATTCAGCATGGAACCTTTGGAAATATGCAGCTTCAAATCTCGACACAAATTTGAGAATGCATATGGCCAATGTCATTCCTTCTCAAGTTGATGCATCCCGTACGAAGTATATGTCCCTTGAACATATATCTTCCATGATCATGCCTGCTCAATCACAAACATTTCTCTGTTCCAGAACAACATATCAACTGTAACTTTGCATGCAAAGCAAGCATACCTCAATTGCAACAACAAGACAAAGCAAATAAATGGTTAGCTTCTAGATGAAGTTTAGAAAGAAAATACGGACCCCACAAACTGCATGTAGAACTCCTGCCGTTCGCCCAAGAGATCAGGATGATCCTCATGATGATGCCTCATCTGCAGGGGTAGAAATAGTGGCAAAGCGCAGAAGACATCAAAAGTTATGAAGCTTAGTGTTTGAGAGTCATCATCTGGATCTGGACAAGTTTTTCAAGAGGAACAAGCTCCATCAACTTCAGGTAATCAAGAGCAAGATGATGATTTTGATTTTTAGACTGACTCTTATGCTTCAGATGATGATGAAATACCAACGAAGCAAGTATCACAAGACATTATGGAAGAAGTATCGCTGACCATTGATGAAGCTAAGCTGAGAAAGATGGCTGATGAGATGTTGAGACAGAGATGTACTTCAGGAGATGAGCATCAGTATCACATTGATCAGATGAAGAATTTCTTGAAGAGTGACATTGTCTGGGAGAGTAGAAAAGAAATTCTTGTCTCTCCACATCCACGAAAGACCACACCATTAGTTCATAGCTGTCAAAAAGATCCTGAAGCTCCAGCGTTATCTCTGATTAATCAAGACCTTTTATATTTGAAGAAAGGAAATTCTGGACCCGAGAAGATAGTCTTGTCACTTCACAAGTTTCCTGCGGTTATTTTTAATGATGATGATATTGAAGAACGAACTTCCAGATGGGTGAATAAGTGTGTTCGAAAGTTTAATCCTTATGCTCGCTATGGTGTTGAACATTGGAAGAATCCTCATGCGAAGATTTTCTACATAAGGAAACAGAAAGAGCCTGGAAAACCAAAGGAAGAGGTTTATTCGAACTTGAAGATTATTCAAGTTGTCAAGACATACTGGGAATTGGGTCATGAACACAAGTTTATCACAGAGATTGTCGCAAGAAGAGCTAATAAGTACCTAGGGTCAATAACTGAGCCAGACTACAAGAATCTCAATAAGAATGATATTAAGGACTTATACTTGTTGATTATGAATGGCAAGGTACCAGATTATGCAGATACAGGATTGCTATGGTTGATGCGTAAAGTTTTAAACACGTAAAATAATATAATAGATATGACATTACCAAACTACCCTTGAGGACACAAGTAGTAAGGTAAATTCTCACAAATATATATAATAATACGTATATTTACCGGTAAGTGATTACTGAGTCGTATTCCTCGAAGATTTATGAAATTGAGACCACGTTTGTTATTTGGACAATGATTTGAATTGGTTCGAAGATGATTTATTTTTTAAAATCCTAAAAGTGAGCAAATTAAAGGACAATTAAACCTAACTTTAATAACGGGAATTTAACACAAAACGGGAACCCTAAACGGTGATTAGAAACCCTAAATTTCCAAAACTAAACCTAAAATGAATTTTTCTCTTTTAATAGACTCTAATTGACTAAAAAGTAAGTTTAAAGAAAACTAAAACAAAAACGGAGTTAAATAAAAACGTGAACGGAAACGAATCCCGTTCTTTAAAAATTGAAATTTTGCTATTTTAACCCTACGGAAAAGCAAAACTATTTTTTCTAGGAACTATATGAATAAAGAAAATTTTCTAAAAAAGAATTATATTTTTTTGATTATTTTTCCATTTTTTATGAATTTTTAAAGTTTTTAATAAAAATAAATGTTTA
>BQNB010109805.1:0-22681 GCA_026074375.1 Tanacetum coccineum
TATTTAGGCCACAAAATACATAGTGTGTTAGATTGGTTCTATCTCGAAGTAGAACTCGGTATTTAGCTTAGTACCAGAAGAAGTGTAAGCGGCGTGTACGATTTTCTCCACCTAAAGAGAGCTTGTTGACATAGTGAAGGTAACTCTCAAGTTAGGTACTTGGGGAATGGAGTAGAGAAAAGAGGAGATTCGTAGCCGAACCACTATAAATTACTTATTTCGTAGATTACTTATTTACTTATTGCATCGCTATCATATACACTTGTGTATATCTCTTGAGTTCACATAAGTCAATAATCTAAGTTTTAATTTAAAACGGTAAAAACTATTCAACCCCCCCCCCCTCTAGTTTCTACAATAAGAAAAAGGTATGAATTCTATCACGTGTACTTGTTATCTTTCTTGTATATCTATTTCTTCCCCCTTGCTGGTTTCGATACCTCGGAATCAGCAAAACCTTGTACGCACATATACTTGAGATCGTGTCTAAAGAATTATTAAGCTTAAATCTATCTCGTGAAAATCAACTTTAAGGCTTTTAAAACTATATGATTATTTCCAAACATTTCTAAGTCTTTTACCACTATGAAGTGTTGGCAATATTGATTGAATGTAGTTTAAAGCATGTATTTACTAAGTCTCAAATTTGAAATAAGTCCCTAAAGTTTAAAACAAATGACATCTAAATCCCTTGCAGTTAATATAAGTTAACTCCCCTTTAAATTGTTATCCGTTATTATCAAAAACTTTATCCGTTTATTCCGTGACTTATTTAGAAAGACCGTTTTAAAAGATTATTTATTGAAACTTGTCATTGTTTAAGTGGTTCCATTATCTTTGAAAATCTTTTTGTGATTACTAAAAACACTTATTCATTGTGAAGACAACTTTTTACCAATAAAAATAAGATTTCTCTTATTTTGACAAATAAATGCACTGACACGTACACTTATTGTATATAGGAAGCACGGGTTGTGTTGCAAAGTAAACACAATCCTTTGAATGAATATGAAGTAATTCATTCCCGAGAAAAATAAATGTCCCATTGTGAGGTCAAGTTTTCTTTTTGAAATACTTGCCTATAAGATGATGATCGGGTTGCTATCGGAAATAATAGCAAGCCATAATGACATATTTTCTATTCGAACTTTATTTACAGCTTTGTGCCATTATTGAATGACATTTCTAAAGCCGTAAATATTATCGATGCTAGAAAACATGTCATGAAAACCTATTTTTGTATTTTTCTGATTTTTTAATTTTTAATTTTCTTTTAAAAAAAATTTATATATGAAAATGAAAAATATTTATGGTTTTTATGTTTTCTTATATACATATAATACATAGGATATATCTCGAGTTACCACCATTACTCGTCTTCTTCCTCTATCAGATGTTTAAGTGTTTCCGGAGACATGCTTCTCATACCGAGCTTTTCGATCAAGAAGTTGAATCTTTATCGCGGCAAATGTTTGGTGAAGATATCAGCCAGTTGATATTCTGTCCTAACAAAGTAGAGTTCATTATTCCATTCTCCACCTGTTCCTTTATAAAATGGTAGTGTACATCGATGTGCTTTGCTCTTGAGTGTTAAATGTTGTTGCAATATAGGGCAATTGCACTTTTGTTGTCGCAGTACAGAGGAATCTTATTGAATTGAAAACTCTGTTAGCTTTGAAAGCATCCATAGGATTTGAGCACAACACCCAGATAAGGCAATATATTCAGCCTCTATACTCGAGATCGCAGTGCTCTTTTGCTTCTTGGAAGACCAGCTAACAAGTTTATCATCTAAGAATTGAGCGCTTCCTGATGTACTGCATCTAGTGTCCTGATACCCCGCGTGATCTGCGTCTGAATATGCTGTTAGAGACATACCGGTATCCTTTGAGTACCAGAGACCCATGTTAATGGTTCCCTTTAGGTATCAAAAGATCCGCTTAACCACATTTAAGTGCTTTTCGGTAGGCTTTGCTTGATACCGGGCACATAAGTAGACTGCATAAATAAGGTCGGGTCTAGTGGATGTCAGATACATGTAGGATCCAATCATGCCACGGTAAACTGTAGCATCAACTGGTGTCCCCTGTAGATCTTCATCTAGTTTATTCTTTTCCACCATAGGTGTGTCTACATAATCACTAGTGAGCAAACCATATTTTTTAATAATTTCAGAAGCATATTTTGATTGGTTTAGGAAGATGCCTCTAGGACTTTGAGAAATTTGTAATCCTAAAAAGAATGAAATCCACCCCATCATTGACATCTTGAACTTAGTGGTCATCAGATTAGCAAACTCATTACACGAAGCAGTATTAGTGGATGCAAATATTATATCGTCAACATAAATTTGTACCAGTAATAAGTCGTTTCCTGCTTTCCATGTGAAGAGTGTAGGATCAACTGCACCTTTGGAGAAATATTGTGAAATGAGGAAACTTGACAGCATGTCGTACCATGCACGTGGTGCTTGTTTGAGACTGTACAGGGCCTTTTTGAGCTTATACACATGCGATGGGTTATCCTGATCAACAAATCCTTTTGGTTGAGAAATGTAGACCTCTTCTTTGAGCTCGCCATTTAAGAAAGCTGTTTTGACGTCCATTTGGAAAATCATCATATTCTTGTTGGCTGCATTTGCTACGAAGATATGGATGGCCTCTATTCTTGCAACCGGTGCAAATGATTCCTCGAAATCGATTCCCTCCTCTTGCCTGAATCATTAAGCAACTAATCTAGCCTTGTTCTTGAGTACCTCGCCAAATTCGTCGGTTTTGACCTTATAAATCCACTTCAGTTTGATCAACATGACTTTATCTAGACACGACACCAATTCCCAAACTGCTAGTTGTTCAAATTCATGAATTTATTCTTACATTGCATCGATCCATGATGGTTCGGTCATTGCTTATTTGAAGTTCTTTGGTTCTACAGAAGTTAGGAAGGCATCAAAATAACACCACATGTCATTAGTCTGTAGTTGCTTTCTAATAGAAACAGACCGAGAAGGATCTTCGATCACATTTGCAATTGGATGATCCTTAGTCCATCTTCCAAGTAATTCAAATAGAGTGTGGGTTGGTCTCACATTAGATGATGATCCTTGAGAAGTCGAGTCTTCATGATGTGATCATCATGAAAATGTGGTGTTTTTGGTGATTCTTCAAAACCTTGAGACATAATCAGATAATGTTCTTGATCTTGTGTTGATGGGATACTTGTTGATGGATCATATTGGTCAATTGACATAGACACAGTTGAATCGGCTAAATCAACAGCTCTTGGTGCATGAGCTACTACAACTAGAGAAACAACAATTGTTGGAAGATTGAAGTATTCATCGAACATGGGTTGGAACAAAAGATCCTAATCATCTCTTTGTGGTGGATTACAAGGTTGTTGAGGAATAGGGATTGAAACGAGTCCTGAACTGGATGTTGCAGAAGTCATTAATTGAAGCCCGGGTCCTCAACCGAGTTGTTCAGAAGCCATTGCTATCAGCTCATTGAACGTCACATGAATAGTTTCCATAATTTTTTGGGTTCTCCTGTTATAGATTCTGAAAGCCTTCTTTGCGGGCGCGTAACCAACAAAAATACCAATATCGGCCTTTGCATTTAGTTTACCCAAATCCTCACTGTCATTGGTCGTATAACAGAGTGAACCAAAGACATGAAGAAACAATAAATCTGGCTTCTTGTCGTGCATCAGCTCAAAAGGAGTTTTGTTGTAGCGGAGAGAGATCAAGGAACGGTTTTGGGTATAACAAGATGTGTTGATTGCTTTGGCCCATAGAAACAGATGAGCTTTTGAAAATATCAACATTGTGCGAGCAGCTTCCACAAGAGTTCGGTTTTGCCTTTCGACAATGTCGTTCTATTGAGGAGTGCGAGCAACAAAAGTTTGATGCGAAATGCCAACATTTTCATAGAAATCACGAAGAGTCTGATTGACAAATTTCGTTTCATTATCTGTTCAAACATTACGGATTGTGGCATTAAAAAAAACTTGAATATTTTTTATGCACTTGATGATAGCATTGGGAGCTTCATCCTTTGATCTCAAAAATCTAACCCAAGTAAATCGTGAATAATCGTCAACAATCACTAAGATATACTTTTTCCCATTAATACTCTCCACATGCATCGGGCCACAAAGATCCATATGCAAAAGATATAGTTTCTCTTGATTAGTGTCTTCAGCCTTGGGTTGATGAGAGGATTTCTTGATTTTTCCTAAAGCACATGCAGAACACAGATGACCTTTCTGAAATTTAACACAAATTAACTGAGAATTCACAAAATTAACATACACATATGACCTTTCTGAAATTTGACCTGTTAAATGTAAGCAATGTATGTTTGATGCAAATCATTCACAAAATCAAGGGAACACACATCATGATTTGCATCAAACATACATTGCTTACATTTAACACAAATTAACTGAGAATTTGCATTTAACATAGTATTCTTAACATTGTCATCATAAATAGGTTTTTTAACATGATTATTTTTATTTACTTTCCTAGGTTGGGCTTCTACTTTATTCTTCCCGTTGCTATTTGGATTTTGCGAGATCCTATCATTCTTTTTATTGCTTGTAGGCTATGATCTGCAAGTACTAGTAGAACACTTCAATCCTATAGAAGACAACACATGTGTGTTAGAATCAGATGTTTTAGATAACTCTACCTGTTTGATGTTGCTTGAGGATGTGAGAGGTTCAGAAAACCTAACTTTCTTGACCTTGTTCATAGGTGTGATAGCAACCTTTTTCTCACTAAGTTTAATCGTATTAGGACACGTATCTCGAACATATACAAGTAACTCTTGAGTTTGTTTGGCATGCTTACAGGCAAGGTCTAACGCATTATCTAAAGGCTGTTTTGCTTTAGTTTGTTTGACTATTCCTCGAAGTATGTCAGCTTGTTCTTGAGTATGCTTAAGATAGTATATGTAAGCTTCCCTATTTTGCAATAATCTAGTAGCTAAAGGATCTAAGTCTAGCTTGAACATGCCTGGAGCAACAGTGGTGGCAAACGGTATTTGTGCAGCATTTTCAACAGTTTATTTCCCTTTTAATTTTCGTAAATCGTTTTTCAATGGTGTAATCACAAAAACCTTGTCTTGAAGTTGATGTTTTGAATCTGCATTTTCCATTGATTTAGAGTTCAATTTAGCAATCAAAGAGTCACTGTGTTCTTTAGAGAGAGCACGTGTCTTTTTGATCGAATCAAATTGATCTTTGTAAATCTTTTCAAATGCTTAATTTCTTTATGTAAACGCTCGTTTTTCAGAAGGTAATTTTGCCACACTATGCTCCAATTCAATGTTTATGGTCTCAATTTCTTCCATTTCATGTTTGACTTTCTCTTCCTTGTCATTTTCTCTCATCGTTTTGATATGTTCCTTAACTTACAAATTGTAGTGTTTTTAGCTTGTAGTTGAGCTTTCAAATTATTGTTTTCAAAATATTTTGAAATTTCAAGAGCATTTTGATTATTATTTAATGAATCCTTTTGAAAAATTTCTTGATTTAGTTGCATTGTTAACTCAAGTGAAATGCAATGTTTTTCAATTTGTGAATAACTTTTTGAAAGATCATTATACGCATTTTGTTTGTTCAAAAGCTAAACATCAAGATCCACACACTTCACATAAGATTCACTACTTTGCTTTTCCACATTCACATCATCAAAAACAGCAATAGAATTCATCACACATATCATAACATCTTGAGACATGATTTTTTGTAAGAGTCGATCATTTTCAAGAAAAAGTTCTTTCTTATGAATTTCAAAACACTGTTTGTCTATAAAATACTGTTGAATAGCAGCTTCCATCTGGTTAAAAACTATTTGTACTTCCTTTACCTCATTTAAAAGATCTTTATCAAAAACATTAAATATGTCTTTTAAGGTCTTTAAAAATGGAATTATTTCTTTTAGAAAAACAACTTTAGTGTGTTCAAACCCACATTCCCCATCTGTTAAAGTATCGGGTGTAATCTGATTTTTCACCACAATGTCAAATTGGCCAAGATGGTATTTAAGATTTTTAAGGCTTGTATTAACCAGGCTTACCTTAAGAAGTTCTCGAGAAGCCTCAATTTTGACAGGTGATAAAGCAGATTGGTCAGTATTATGGTGTGAAGTTTGTAACCAAAAAGCTTGTTCATCTGATAGTTCTTATTGTGGAATAAAACATTTACCAAAATCTTTAGATAATCGATTTAACTCATCATGATTAATTGACTTAATGTTAACTTTCTTTTCTAAAACCATTGGATTAGTTTGTTTTAAAAGCATTTTGGATCGACTCTCTTCCTTAAGCATCAAGGTCTCTTCCGAATCAGCAATTGAAATCACATTGGTTTCATTAGCAATAACACTACCATCATAAAGCATCGGCCTAATCTGCTGAGCTTTCTTTAGATAGAAAGGATTTTGAAAACCAAGAGCTTGTTTAAGGTTGTTATTATAGAAAACTTGTGGTTTTGTAAGCATATGCACCGTTTTCGCAGATTGACCCATTTTATAAACAATATTATCTAGTTATTTAACTTTCTTTTCCAAAGCAATTTCTTATCAATATTCTAAGCTTCCTTTTCCTTGGATTCGTTTTTGAGAACATTAAATGTTGTTGTTAATGACTCTTTTTCCTTTAATTGTTCAGAAAGAGTTTGTTTAAGAGAGTTAATTTCCTTTTCAAAATCCGCAAACTGTGCATTTTTATCCCGAATTATATCATCTTTTATAAGCTTTTCTCTAGTACTTAAATCAACATTTTGTCTTTCTTCTAGCAATTTCACCCGTTCTTTATATCTTTTAAGCTCAACAGATAAGGATTCGCTGGCAATTAGATTGTCCTTATTAACCTTGTTACAATTAGTTACTTGACTTGACAGTTGTTCAAACACATATAATATCATGGCATCTTATTGGATAGAAGAATTTGTATCCTGAACAGCTGCATTTTGTGTTTCAAGCAGATACTAAGAGTAAGGAATGATATTGCTATCACTAGTTATCTCATTCTCTG
Source organism: Tanacetum coccineum (assembly GCA_026074375.1). Classification (NCBI taxonomy): domain Eukaryota; kingdom Viridiplantae; phylum Streptophyta; class Magnoliopsida; order Asterales; family Asteraceae; genus Tanacetum; species Tanacetum coccineum. The sequence continues at coordinate 7,044 of BQNB010109805.1, forward strand.
GATAATTCACAAAATAAGTTTGTTCAGAATACGGTATCTCTTGCACACTTTGATTTAGCATATCATTATGAGTGTTTTCAGAGTGTGGTACCATGGAGAGAACATCTGATCCGTAACTAGACAAATTTTTCATAAGAACTGCTTTAGCTGTAGAGAACTTGTCACGGCCAGAATCATACATATCCAAATCATCTACTTGATAAGTTGCATTGTGTGTAATGACCGTCTGTGTAACTGGACCTTCTCCAACTCCAAGGTCTGCCAAAAATGCCAATTCCTCCTTATTCAGAACTTTACCAAATCCTTGTGCTTTAACCAGAAGAACTTTATCCCTAAACCATGTAGCATCCCTTTTCCTCTTTGGCTTTGGGCACTGTTTTGCCATGTGACCTTCCCCTTGGCAGTTAAAACACTTCACAACCCTTTGTTGACCTGAATTATTCCCTCATGTTCTTGAGATGTTAGCCTTTGTCCCACAAGTACTAGCAGCAAATGAACTTTGTCTCCTCTAAACCGGTTGAACAGTCACCCTTCCATCATGAATATTTGCTTGTTGTCTTAGGTTGGAAGAATTTCTTAGCTGATTGTTGGTAGATGGGAAACGAGATGTGATGACAGTAGACAGGAATGACATCATTTTGTTAATGGCATCAATAGGGTCATCTCCTTGCTTAAACACAGGAACTGCTAGACCGTTACTGCTGATAAGGTTTGTGTTACTACTGCTAAGCAAAGTTAGTGCTGTTCATTAACTTTAATGAAAAATATGTTAAGTAGTTAGTACTGCTAGTGTAACTTAGTACTGCTAGAGTAAAGTTAGTACTGCTGGTGAAGATTGAAGAAAATATTCTAAGTAGTTAATGTTGCTTGTACACAGTTAATGTTGTTGGTGTATAAGTTACTACTGCTGGTGTTCAGAGTTAATGCTGCTAGTATAAAAGTTACAACTGCTCAAATATTTAAGGACTGTCGGATAAGAGTTTCTAATGTTAAAAGTATGGTAAAGACAGAAGAAAGATTATAAGTTAGTTTGGAGAACAAGATTACGTACATGATAAGTATTAGTTATTTATAGAATAGATCATAGAGAATATTCTAAGTCTTAGAAATATATAGTAAATCAACTAGGACTCCTTGTGTATAAAAGGAGGTCCTAGGGCATAGAGTTATGTATTACAATTATCTTTTGTTTTGATATCGTTATAGCTTCAAGATTTTGTAACCCTAATACTAGTTAGTAGTATAGTATGTAGTGATGAAACATATTTAAATCTGCTAGCTAAGTAGTCAGATAGTAATATGTATCACGTAGTCTCATCCTAATCAAAGTATGATGCATTATTGTTTGTTTAGTTGAGTTAAGTACTCTTTAGTCGCAAGTTATAGTTAACAAGTATTATCAGAAAGTTGAATTAGTTTAGTTAAAAGTTTTTCGTTTTAATTATTGAAGATTTGTTTGTTAATCTGTGTGTTCATTAGAATTATTGTTCTATTGCATATTCATCATATTGATCCAAGATTAAATTCCGCATAATCTTTGATATATTTTACAAAGTTTCTATCATAGTTGTGTAGGATTTATCTTGCATAACTAAACCTTATAAAAGCTAAGGAATTCAATATCTATTCAAGTAGGATCAACATCCTTGCTTAAATACAGGAACTGCTAGACCAAAGTTTATCTGAGGAAATTCAGCAAGATTTGTTTGTTGATTAATTTGTGGAGACAGTATATTCAATTTGAGAAATGGATTGTGATTGTGGCAAGCATCTTGATGTACTATGGATGAGTAAGCATTTGGATATGGTGCTGATGGATAAGTAATTGCAAGAGGTGTGGATAGATAAGTAGTTGAGTAATGTTGTCTGGGATGAATTGATCCATATTGAGAATACTGAGATGGTGAAAACTATTGTTGGAACTGAGGATTGTTGTATGAAGACTAATAAGTGTTGAAGTGAGACGGTGTCATCTGATGATTCGCAGCTAGTGCAACTGGATCTTGATTGCGTTCACGCATAATACAGACTTCATTTGCATGGAGTTCATGTTGTTCAAGATATGCATTAAGCTGATCGAAGTTGGTAGTGTGCAAATCTCTTACAAGTTTGACATCAGTCACAACTCTATCTTCAGGTGGAAGGCAGTGTTTAAGACTTGGTATTGGACTGAAATTGCTCAATTTTCATTCGTAAATGTTTATGTCATTTTGATCAGCTGAGGAAATCTCAAGTAATACTGATGAATTATTCCCGCTTTGATTGTGAGCAAACTTATCAAACGATCTACAGTTTACATCCTTTTCTCGCAGTAGTAATGATGTACTTTGCCATTAGTAGTTTAACTCTTTCATAGATCTTGGAACTCAAGTGATGGGGATTAAAGACATGTGACAAAGCATCTATTTTATTCCTTGACGTAATTCTATCGTATCCGTGTGCGGGTGGAATCTTCTTGTAGTAGACAATTAACATATTTCTTTATCATATGAGACCCTATTTTCCTCTCAATCGTAAGCCAAATGAATGAGGAGGGCTGTTATGTGTAGGGGGTGATTGTGGAGGTGTTGTGTGGTGGGGTGTGTATGCGGAGCTGTAGAGCGAGGTTCTTCCATGCTCTTTATTTTGGAATGATATAGTTCATTCTCATTTTCAAGAATAATAAAGGGGTATTTTCCAACATTGGTGGCACGATTGTCACACCAGAGAGCGATATGCGTTGCGAAAAAAGTGAGTCAATGTTACGTTGGGTTGTGGGTATGTTAGAATAGAGAGGTTACTTTTTGAGGGGTGGGTGTTGTGACGGGTAATGGATGCCGACGATGGAGATGTGAAGGAGTGAGAGAAGAGATGAGAGGAGAGTAGTAGCGTTGTGTGGAGAGAAGGGTGTGTGATGTGGGTGTGTAGTATTGTAGGTCTGAGAGAGAATAAGGGGTGTAGATTTGAGAGGAGTATTGTCTAGTTAATTGTAAGACACCCTAAGGCGTCTCTACTCAATTTATCGCGGCGCGTGAACGAGTCAGAACGAATCTTGCTCACACCACTGTACAAATGATTGTGTGGTCATCTTCCCGCTACCTCAGTCAACACCGCCTCCTTAGATACTACACAATCTTGCATTGTCACAATCGTCTCGCTGTAGCTATCGCTCCACAATATGACTCGCCACTCTCTCTCGTCCCCTTTCGGGAACAAGCTCGCTACATTGCTTCTGCCCTCAACCTTGGGAAACGCGTAATTAAATTCCACCATTTGGAAATAAGGATTTCTCACACTTCTAAAACAGTTTAAAATCGCCTTCCACAAGTTTGTGGGATTCAAAATCGCCTTGATAAAAAGACGATAATCCAATTGCCTTTAACACAACACTAGGATTATCGCCTTCCACGAACTGAAGATTTAAACATCGCCATCCAAGTTAGGATTAATCGCCTTTACTAAGAAGGATTAAACGACTTGTACAGGAAGGGATTATTCGCCTTAAACTGAAAATGATTAAATAGCCTTGTAAAGAAGAGGATTAGATCGCCTTCAAACCACAGATTAAATCGCCATGCTTTACTCGCCTTCAAACTTTGGATTAAATTGCCTTCTGCAAATACGAACTTCAACTTTTCACAACACTAAAGACTACTTTTTTGTCGATTTTATCAATTTCTTGTACAACTAGTAATTCTAAGCATATAAGAACCTTAAAAATGCAAACTTTATGGTTTTTAAGACAAAAAAATTGAAATCAAGTTTTGTACCTTAAAAAACTTTTGAACAAAAAAATGCACAAAGACGATGTTTTCTTGGATCTATGCTTGTACACCTTGTATAACTAAGATACTAGATTATTTATACCTATGTATAAGATCTTTGCAGCAATGAGAGCAAAAGAAATGAGGAACAAACCACCAACTAAAGCTTAAAAGAGAAATACAATGTCTACTTATCTAAAAAACATGGCTGGATACAAGCACAATTAATTGAAGAACAAAAGCTTTAATGATATTCAGAAGTGGTGGACGGCACACAGTGGAAAAGAAGCAGGGAGAAGAGCTGACGTAGAACAGTGCAAAGAACGAAGGTGGCATGATGACAACGTAACAACAGAGTTAAAAAGTCTAATGAAACGTCATGCAGATAAACGTAGATGGTTGCACTGATGCTTATTCCTTTGGTTGTTAAGTCTCCAGCATTATTGATTGAAGATTCATAAAGAGGGCGAGAAGTGAGAGAATCGTGAGCAGTCGCTAGATGATTCGTGCTATACTTGAGTAGACTCTGAGATAGGTCTCAGTTAGAGTGTGCATGCGTGCTGCGTAGATTCTAGAGGAGTGTGTCATTGAGAACGTCGGTAAACATGTGTTAAGTCCATAGATGTGACGTTATAGACCACAGCTGTTGAAACAGCTCAACCCAGCAGATATAAGAGACCCATCTCGCTATCTATCCGTTCGCTATCCAATCCGTGACGGCTCTATAAAGTGTAGAGTGCTGCTACTGCGCTCTCACCCTCTAACCGCACAGCGCATGACCCTTCGAGGACTTGCGCTATATTTCTCTAGTTTTATACAGGAGCTCTCTGAAGACCACATAGTCTTGTTCTCACATTACATGTACGCACGAATAGGCTTATGGAAAAATCCAATCAGACTCTCCAGAAGTATTTGATGGAGATACTATGATTCATGCTGGAGTTACATTCATTTAAGGATGCAAAATCGTGCACATTCTAGTTGGTAGAAAAGGAAGTTATCCTCTTACTAGCACCTACAATCAAGATATGACCTAAATAGAGAAGCTGTAAGCTGTTCATTAGAATGATGATATGTGTTATCAGCTTCTTAAGTCCAATCACAAAAACTTATCACGAATCTATGGAAGTGTTTGGCAGCATCCTCTGGTGATTATGAAAGTTTTTATGAAGATACTTGATATTTTGAAGAAGAAAGAATATCAAGTTAGGGGAGGGATTGTTAAGATTAAAAGCTTTCTTGAAGTTACTGCTACTAAGGTTTGTGTTGATGTTCTAAGCAAAAGTTGTGAATTGTCATTAACTTTAATGAAAAATATTAAGTAGTTAGTACTGCTAGTGTAACTTAGTACTGCTAGTATATGTTAGTACTGCTAGAGTAAAGTTAGTACTGCTGGTGAAGATTGAAGAAAATATTCTGGTGAAGATTGAAGAAAATATTCTAAGTAGTTAATGTTGCTTGTACACAGTTAATGTTGTTGGTGTATAAGTTACTACTGCTGGTGTTCAGAGTTAATGCTGCTAGTATAAAAGTTACAACTGCTCAAATATTAAGACTGCCGAAAGAGTTTCTACTGTTAGAAGATAATGGATAAAGACAGAAGAAAGGATAAAGATTGTTTGGAGAACAAGATTACGTACATGATAAGTATTAGTTATTTATAGAATAGATCATAGAGAATATTCTAAGTCTTAGAAATATATAGTAAATCGACTAGGACTCCTTGTGTATAAAAGGAGGTCCTAGGGCATAGAGTTATGTATTACAATTATCTTTTGTTTTGATATCGTTATAGCTTCAAGGTTTTGTAACCCTAATACTAGTTAGAGTATTCGTATTAATATATTGAAGATTTGTTTGTTAATCTGTGTGTTCATTAGAATTATTGTTCTATTGCATATTCATCATATTGATCAAAGATTAAATTCCGCATAATCTTTGATATATTTTACAAAGTTTCTATCATAGTTATGTAGGATTTATCTTGCATAACTAAACCTTACACAAGCTAAGGAATTCAATATCTATTCAAGTGGGATCAACATCCTTGCTTAAATACAGGAACTGCTAGACCAAAGTCTATCTGAGGAAATTCAGCAAGATTTGTTTGTTGATTAATTGTGGAGACAGTATATTTAATTTGAGAAATGGATTGTGATTGTGGCAAGCATCTTGATGTACTATGGATGAGTAAGCATTTAGATACGGTGCTGATGGATAAGCATCTTCATGTATTGATTGTGGCAAGCATCTTCATGTATTGAGAAATGGATTGTGATTGTGGCAAGTATCTTCATGTATTGAGAAATGGATTGTGATTATTTGCATGGAGTTCATGTTGTTCAAGATATGCATTAAGCTGATCGAAGTTGGTAGTGTGCAAATCTCTTACAAGTTTGACATCAGTCACAAACTTACTCCATTCAGGTGGAAGACTGTTTAAGAACTTGGTATTGACTTGAAATTGCTCCAATTTCATTTTGTAAATGTTTATGTCATTGATCAGCTGAGTAAATCTCAAGTAATACTGATGAAGTTATTCCCCTTTGATGTGAGCAAACTTATCAAACGCATCATACAGTTTACACTCCTTTTCCTGCGTTGTCAATGATGTACCTTGCATTAGTAGTTGAACTCTTTCCCATAGATCCTTGGAAACTCTGTGATGATTAACGAGTGAATAGAAATCAGATGGTAGTCCTTGAAGAATGATATTAGTTGCCTTAAGATCACAATCAGCTTGAATATTCTCTGTAGCAGACAATTCAACATATTTCTTTGTCCTTGTGACCCTATTTTCTTCAATCGTAGGCCAAATGAGTGGACCATGTTTGATTGATTCAAGTATCATTCTTCCATGCTCTTTATTTTGCATGTATAGTTCCATTCTACTTTTCCAAGAATCATACAGTGGTTTTTCCAACATTGGTGGACGATTGTCACCACCAGAGAGTATCATGAATTCAGGAAGAGTAGTCATTGTTACATTGTTGGTATGTTAAAAGATTACTTTTGATCGAACAGTGATAAGAAGTAATTGTGTTAAAGTGAGTTGGTTTAAGTGGTTTAAGTCTTGAGAATACACGGGATTTTACAATTCTTAATTAAACCAGGAAAATAATATTTCATGGGATTTTACAAATCAACGAAATAAACCGTATAATTCAAATTTGATTAATTAGTTTTAGTCCAAATTGATTAAATCATCTTAGGAAATTGCATTAAATCACCTTGGGAAATTAGATTAAATCGCCTTTGGAAATAAGGATTAAATCACCTTCAAAAACAGATTAAATCGCCTTCCAAGTTTGTGGATTAAAATCGCCTTTGAAAAAGAGATAAAATCGCCTTTAACCAAATAGGATTAAATCGCCTTACACGAACTGAAGATTAAATCGCCTTCCAAGTTAGGATTAAATCGCCTTATACTAATAAAGGATTAAATCGCCTTGTACAGAAGAGGATTAATTCGCCTTGAACTGAAAATGATTAAATAGCCTTGTAAAGAAGAGGATTAGATCGCCTTCAAACCACAGATTAAATCGCCATGCTTTACTCGCCTTCAAACTTTGGATTAAATTGCCTTCTGCAAATACGAACTTCAACTTTTCCAAAACACTAAAAGACTCACTTTTGACGATTTTACTCAAACTTTCTTGTACAACTAGTAATTCTAAGCCTATAAGAACCTTAAAAATGCAAACTTTATGGTTTTTAAGACAAAAAAAATTGAAATCAAGATTTGTACCTTAAAAAACTTTCGAACCAAAAAAATGCACAAATAAGATGTTTCCTTGGATCTAAGCTTGTACACCTTGTATAACTAAGATACTAGATTATTTATACCTATGTATAAGATCTTTGCAGCAATGAGAGCAAAAGAAATGAGGAACAAACCACCAACTAAAGCTTAAAAGAGAAATACAATGTCTACTTATCTAAAAAACATGGCTGGATACAAGCACAATTAATTGAAGATCAAAAGCTTTGATGATATTCAGAAGTGGTGGAAGGTAGTGAGAAAAGAGCAGGAGAAGAGCTGACAAAACTCCTAAACAGGTTGAACAACTTAGGAAAAACACTCATACTCCTAGAGGCAATCAAAGAAACTAGAATAATATGATGTCTCAAAGATTAGATTCTGCATAATCTTTGATATATTTTATAAAGTTTCTGTCATAGTTGTGTAGGATTTATCTTGCATAACTAAACCTTATATAAGCTAAGGAATTCAAGATCCATTCAAGTGGGATCAACAAGTGGTATCAGAGCTTGTTGCTTTGAGAAACTTTACTAAGAAGACATGGATCAAGACTCAGTACATATGGTGGCTGCATCAAAAGTACCTATGCTCAAACCAGGTAAGTATGAGCTTTGGAAGATGAGGATGGAACAGTACATCCAGATGATTGATTATTCTCTATGGGAAGTCATAGAGAATGGAAACACTACACCAAAAACAACACTTGTGGAAGGTGTTGAGAAAGTAATACCTCCTACAACTGCTGAAGAAAGGCACAAAGGAGGTTAGAGTTGAAGGCAAGAAGCACTTTATTGATGGGCATCCCTAATGAACATCAATTGAAGTTTAACTCCATCAAAGATGCCAAGTCATTGTTGTAGGGTATTGAGAAGAGGTTTGTAGGGAATGCTGCTACTAAAAAGACTCAGAGGAATCTTCTAAAGCATCAGTATGAAAATTTTACTACATCTAGCTTAGAGGTGTTAGATCAAACCTTTGATAGGCTTCAAAAGCTTATCAGTCAGTTGGAGATTCATGGTGAAACTATCTCACAAAAAGATGTGAATAAGAAGTTCTTAAGAAGTCTGTTACCAGAATGGAACACACATACCATTATGTGGAGGAACAAGCCTGAGATAGATACATTAAGCTTGGATGATCTTTACAACAATCTAAAGATTTATGAACCAGAGGTCAAAGGGACATCAAGCTCAAGCACAAACACACAAAACATAGCCTTTGTGTCCTCAAACAGCACCAGCAGTACAAATGGAGTATTTAATATTGCTCATGGTGCTACAACTATTAGCACTCAAGCTACTGCTGTTAACTCAACAATAATTGACAACTTGAGTGATGCTGTAATCTGTGCTTTCTTTGCAAGTCAACCAAACAGTCCACAACTTGACAATGAGGACTTGCAACAAAGTCATCCTGATGATTTAGAAGAGATGGATTTAAGGTGGCAGATGGCTAAGCTAACAATGAGGGCAAGGAGATTCTTGAAGAACATTGGAAGGAAGTTTTCTATGAATGGTACTGAGACCACTAGGTTTGATAAGTCCAAGGTGGAGTGTTACAACTGCCACAAAAGGGGACAATTTACAAGGGAGTGCAGGGCTCCAAGGAACCAAGAAAACAGGAACAGGGAAAGCACAAGAAGAAGTGTGCCAGTAGAGACAACTACTTCCAATGCTTTGATCTCATGTGATGGTCTTGGTGATTATGATTGGAGTGATCAAGCAGAAAAAGGTCCAACTAATTTTGCACTCATGGCTTACACTGTTAGCCTTAATTTTATATAAGTCAAACAAGAATGTTATTGGTCTTATTAGTCGCAATTAGTCCTGTAATGTAATAGGCTAGTCGGGTATTAACGGGCTTGGTTTGTAATATAATATTGTCCATGTTTAGGGTTAAAGCCCAAGTTTAGCCAGGCCCGACCCAATTAGAAAGCCCAAGAGCCAAGTAATGTCTAAGGGTATAAATAGAACCCTCTCCACACATGGAGAGGGTATTGGTTGCTCATGCTCTCATTTGTAACTCACCAATTCTCATTCTAATCTAATATTCTCCTTGTTTCTCTCTCTACTTTCTCTCTCTAAGTTTTTCATCTCATTTCTTACTTATTGGTGCTTATTTATAAGTTGTGTTTGGATTATATCAAGGGATAACATGTGGTATCACTTGCCAAGGGGTGTTTAGTGTTTGCTTGTGTGTCGAATTCGTGGCTATGTATTCTTCTTTGTTTTGGTTTGAATAGAAAACCACGGAAACACCATGGTTTATGTTTGTGGTTAACGTTGGTACTTTCGTGCTTAGAATAAGCCCTTGTATCGGTTATTGAGGTTCTACAGCTTATTTCGTGGCCTAGACGAAAGATTGTAGATTTTTTCTTTGTTGCGGTTTGTCTAAAAGTATCATTCTTCATTGTGTTTTTGTTTGGGTCACACCTGCGTTTTGAGCTTAAAGACAAGAATAGTACGGTGTGAAAGTGACTTGTGGTCCAAATAGTACACCTGCGTTTTGTCTTTACTTGTTGCGTTTTGATCAAGAAGATTGCGTTTTGTCTTAAAATCAACTCGAAGATTGCGTTTTGTCTCATCAACTAGAATAATATGATGTCTCAAAGAATAGGAAGTAATTTTGAGATGTTTAACAAAGCTTGTTATGTATGTAGAAGTTTTGATCACTTGCATGTAGATTGTAAGAGGGTGAATCAAAAACAGTTTCAAAATACAAATCTATTTGGAACAATGCTCAAAGGGCGAATTATCAAACCTTTTCTAAAAAGACTCACCCTTGTACTAAAAAGAACATGGTTCCAAGAGCAATACTAATGAAGTCTGGCTTAGTATCAGTTAATACTGCTATACAAGTTAATGATGCTCACACAAAAACAACAGTGAATGTTGCTATACCAATGTCACATCTTTCTATAACAGCACATTTAACTGTTAAGAGGCCCATTCACAAGAATACAGCATTTAAAAACAGTAATTTTAATCAGAGGGTTAATACTGTTAAGGATAAAAATGTTAATAATGTTAGGCCAAAAGCAGTAGTTAATGTTGTTAAGGGAAATAATGTTAATGCTGTTAAGGCCTCAACTTGTTGGGTTTGGAAACCAAAGACTAAAGTTTTAGACCATGTTTTTAAATACAACAGTGCATCAATCACCCTGAAGAAGTTTGATTATGTTGATGCACAAGGCAGATTTAATTCAGTAATGGATTGGGTCCTCAAAACAAACTGATTTTCTTATCTAATGTGCATAGCAATCCACAAATGGATTTACAGGATCAAGGAGTGATTGATAGTGGATGCTCAAGGCACATGATAGGTAACATGTCATATCTTAAAAACTATGAAGAGATAGATGGAGGATATGTTGCTTTTAGAAGGAACCCTAAGAGGGAAAATCACTGGAAAAGGTACCATTAAAACTGGTAATTTAGATTTTGTGAATGTGTATTTTGTAAGAGAGTTAAAGTTTAACCTCTTTAGTGTCTCACAAATGTATGATAAAAAGAATAGTGTTCCTTTTAATGACACTGAATGTATTGTTTTATCTCCAAACTTTAAGTTAATTGATGAAAATCAAGTTTTACTTAGAGTTCCTAGAAAGAAAAATATGTAAAGTGTTGATTTAAAGAACATAGTTCCTAAAGGAGGTTTAGCTTGCCTTTTTGCAAAAGCTACATCTGATGAATCTAAACTTTGGCATAGGAGGCTTGGTCACATAAATTTCAAAACTATTAATAAACTAGTTAAGGGAAATCTTGTAAGAGGTTTACCTTCAAAACTTTTTGAAAATAATCAAACCTGTGTTGCTTGTCAAAAGGGAAAGCAACATAGAGCTTCTTGTAAGTCCAAAATAGTAAGTTCAATCAGCCAACCTTTACATATGTTGCACATGGATTTGTTTGGTCCAACATTTGTAAAAAGCTTAATGAAAAAGATGTATTGCCTAGTTGTCACAGATGATTACAGTAGGTTTAGTTGGGTTTTCTTTCTAGCTACTAAGGATGAGACTAGTGGCATTCTTAAGTCCTTTATAACTGGAGTAGAAAATCTAATAGATCAAAAGGTTAAGGTAATTAGGTGTGACAATGGAGCTGAGTTCAAGAATAAGGAGATGAATCAGTTTTGTGAAAGAAAAGGTATTAAGAGAGAATTTAGTGTAGCTAGAACTCCTTAACAAAATAAAGTAGCTGAGAGGAAAAGTAGAACACTAATTGAGGCTGCTAGAACAATGCTAGCTGATTCTAAGCTACCTACCACTTTTTGGGCTGAAGTAGTCAATACTGCTTGCTATGTGTAAAATAGGGTTTTAGTAACTAAGCCTCATAACAAGACCCCTTATGAACTTTTTCTGGGTAGAAAACCAGCTTTAGGCTTTATGAGACCATTTAGGTGTCTTGTTACAATTCTCAATACCATAGATCACTTTGGCAAGTTTGATGGTAAGGCTGATGAAAGATTCTTTGTTGGGTACTCAATCAATAGTAAAGCATTTAGAGTATTCAATAGTAAACTATGATAGTTGAAGAGAACTTGCATGTCTAGTTTAGTGAGAATACATGGCTTTTTGATATTGATGCACTAACAAAGTCAATGAATTATAAGCCAGTTGTTGCAAGAAATCAGTCTAATGGTAATGCAGGTACAAAAGCATGTAATGATGTAGGTAAAGCTAGAATGGAGACAGTACCTAGCAAAGATTACATTATGCTACCATTGTGGACTACTGATCTACCATTTTTCCAAGATCCAAAGAGTTCTCATGATGATGGATCCAAACCTTCAAGTGATGATGGAAAGATCGTTGATGAAGATCCAAGAAAAGATAGTGAATGTAATGATCAAGAGAAGGAAGATAATGTTAACAGCACTAACAATGTTAATGCTACTAGCACAAATGAAGTAAATGTTGTTGGCGCAAAAACAAGCGTTGAGCTTTCTGATGATCCAAATATGCCTGCTTTGGAAGATATTGTCTATTCAAATGATGATGAAGATGTTGGTGAAGAGGCTGACATGAACAATTTGGGTGCAATTATTAGAGACTTGAATTCAGCACCTCAAACAAGAAGAATGAGAAAGAATTTGGAAGAATATGGGTTTGTTGGTACTACTCCTAAACAAAGAACCAGCCATAAAGATCTTCAAAATTGCTTGTTTGCTTGCTTTTTATCATAAGAAGAACCCAAAAAGGTAATTCATGTATTGAAGGATCCAAGGTGGATAGAGGCTATGCATGAAGAGCTTCTACAATTCAAGTTACAAGAAGTTTGGACTTTAGTGGAGTTACCTAATGGAAAACAGGCTATAGGTACTAAATGGGTCTTCAGGAATAAAAAGGATGAAAGAGGAATTGTGATTAAAAATAAATCAAGACTAGTTGCTCAAGGGTACACACAAAAAGAAGAGATTGACTATGATGAGGTCTTTCTCCCTGTTGCCAGAATTGAAGCAATTAGGCTATTCTTAGCCTATGCCTTATTTAAAGACTTTATGGTGTACCAGATGGATGTCAAGAGTGCTTTTCTTTATGGTAAGATTGAAGAGGAAGTCTATGTTTGTCAACCACTAGGATTTGAATATCCAGACTTCCCTGAGAGAGTAAACAAAGTAGAAAAGGAACTTTAAGGACTACATCAAGCTCCTAGAGCCTGGTATGAAACCTTGTCAACATATCTGTTGGACAATGAGTTTCAAAGAGGAAAAATTGACAAAAGCTTATTCATCAAAAGGTACAAAGGTGATATTTTGCTAGTCCAGGTGTATGTGGATGATATCATCTTTGGTTCAACAAATAAGAAGTTATGCATTGCATTTGAGAAGTTGATGCATGAAAATTTTCAAATGAGTTCTATGGGAGAACTTACATTCTTTTTGGGATTACAAGTGCAGTAGAAGAAGGATGGCATATTTATTAGTTAAGATAAATATGTTGGTGAAATTCTAAAGAAATTTGGGTTTACAGAAGTCAAGACTGCAAGCACACCAATGGAAACTCAAAAGTCTTTGCTCAAGGATGAAGATGGTGAAGAAGTGGATGTTCATATGTATAGGTCAATGATTGGTTCTGTAACAATTTACATTTTCACATCTTTTATGATAATAAACATTCAAGTATTTATTTTAAACTTTTACGTGTTCGCTTTAAATTTTCATCGTTTAGCTAAATCGTGTAAACTAAAAATCAACGTTCAATGTAAATGGGCATCAAACAAATAAAAGTTCACATCAAGTAAGTGTTATAAAGTTATTAGGATGATAATTTATAACTTTACGCTTTTTATTTTTATTGGTTACGTAAAACGTTTACGTAACACAATAAACTACACTTTTGCATGCATGGCAAACCATAAACCCATCTATACTTCAACAAATACCCACTAACACCCATGATATCAAAAATATTACAAATACTTCACTTGTTCTTAGCTATGAACCGAAATACATGCATACATACTCATACAACAAGAATTAAATCTCTAAATCTCCACTAACTAGTAAACTAATATATCCTTTATCCAATGTATAAACCAAAAGGCACTCCTTGTCCCCTTTTTGCTTCCATTCACATGAAAACACAACCATCAACATCTTAAGCATGCTAAAGCTTCTTACATCTTTCTAACACCAAACATGTTTGGTCTCCTACATACCATACTTGTTCCCTACTCCTACATGTCCTAAACCTTATAAAAAATGTATAATCCATGCCTTATGAGCTTATGAACCAGATACACCCTTCACAAACCCAAAACCATTTGTTGGTTTCATTAGATAGTATTCATGCAAGTCTTAGGCTATAAATATCATCCATAAAGCAACTAGTTCTCATACACCTAACATTTCAAGAACTCAAAGCAAAATACTCTTTCTTTTTCCTTGTGCAAACCCATGGTTCACTTTTCCCACACAAAACAATCATAAACTTTGACTTCTAAGTTAGTACAAGCATACAAGGGTTGTTACATATCATATGTAAGGTGTATCAAAGAGTTTTGGAAGCTTAGGCTGGTAATTAAAAGGGTTTTTGCAAGTAAAAGGAAAACTAGGATTTTTTTAGTTAAATTAGGGTTTTGTGGAAGTATTTAGGGTTAAATCCTTGGGTCTTGCAGATGTGAGTATCCATCACTCATCTTCATTAAGGTCTTCAGCGCAAACCCTAATCTTTTCATATTATTCATTTCATGATTTATATAATTGTTATATAGTAAATCATCACCTAAGGTATTTTATAAGTTTATAAAATGGATATTTACACATTATTAAGTTCGAATTTCATTTTTTTAGTATGTTATGATGCTAAAATAATGATGGAAGACAAGAACACACTTAATATAATTATTTTTTAATTTATAAAACTAGTTTATAAATTAATTATATAAAGGTTTACTTATTCACTTTATGAATAAATAATTATGGACATATGCTATCATGGACATATTCTTGGACACAAAGTAAATGACTTAATTTATACACAAGATGTGTTAATTCATGAACTAGAGGACTTGTGGTAACTTTATTAAGTTTAAAAGTACATAAAACAAGTTTACATAATTAATTATATAAACCTTTAAAACTTTATGTTTAAATTGGTATAATAAAATATTTATTTTATATTTTATAAAAATAGTACATCTCATAAGGATCGTAAGCATGTAAAGAACTCAAAAATCCGAATTATAACGAAGGAGATATGGTATTTACAAGATTATACGTACAAGTGTTTTTATAAAAGTATTTTTATAAAAACTCCAAGGTTTTTAAATCTGATAAAATGGAAACTTATTATTATGAAAAAGTACAAGTTATGAGGATTTCAAAACCATAAGGTACATCAAGAATGGATTTTGAAACGAAGGAGTTACACTATTTGTAAGTTTACGATAAGAAGTATTTTTATAAAAGTAATTTTATAAAAACATGCTACTGTTCATAATAGTGAGCTGTTGGGAAATAATTTTCTTAGATAGAACTTTTAATTACGAAGACGTGGACATACGAATCACTAAAAACCGAATTAAAACGAATGAGATACGATTAATATACGATTTCAATAATTAAAATTTATAAAAAGTATTTTTATAAATTTTCACTTACTGTTACTGTTCAGAACAGTACATACCAATATA
>BQNB010109806.1:3011-22681 GCA_026074375.1 Tanacetum coccineum
AATAACTAGTAATCTTTTAGACCTCCCCCCTTCAAGACCGTCAGAGTCACCGGTCTAAATGTAATATTCAACCGGTCTAAAAAACATTTTCTATAGTAGTGAGTTACACTAAAAAAATTGCAATTTTGTCACGTGTCACTTTTATTTCCCTCATTTTCATCCTAAAATCACACATTAGCAGGGATGGAGGGTGGTGCACAAATTTTCTTTGTGAGGGTCATGCATATAATTTTCTTTATGGATCATAAATAATAATATTTGCACCTTAGAGTAAACTAAACAAGCACAAAAATATTTTTGGGTGTTGCACATAAAAAAACACTTTTCAAAAAATTTACACTTCATAGCCCAAACTCAGTGTGGCCCATGCCACACCCGGCTCTATAGTTTCGTCCATGCACGTTAAACACAATTTCATAAAGTTCAGATATTGTGACTAGGTTTTCATAATTGTGATTTTTCATTCATTTGACATACAAATAAGAGTTTCTTTTTGGTCGTTAGGTGGATCTTCTCGTGCTTGGCTGAATTAAATCACGTTGTGGTTGTTGCTCATTTGTTTCTCGTTTGTAGTATTTTTTTTTTTTTTGAACGAAATTCGTTTGTAGTATTATTACATTAATTTTCTAACATAGTATCACTTAGATGACATAGATAATAGAGATCTATGAAAGTTTCTTGTGGGTTATATTATATTTATTGTATATATGTGGGATAATTGACCACGAATTGTGCTACTTTGTTGAAGTCTTTGCACCAATCTGGAAATAACTTGACTCCCAACAAACTCCCAACACAAGAGATTTCATGTAAAAAATCTATATTTTGACTTTAAAGACGTAAAAAGTAGTAACTACGCTAGTTAGTTACATTGACTTTAACAAGTCAACTTGAATACTTTTCATAGCTGAATTCCTTTTTGAGCTGGAACTATGAAGGAAGTACCGAGAAACTTTAAGGGATTGGTCAACAACTTCCACATTGAGCCAAATAACAAAAGAAGATATACCGTTAGCATGTGGAACACCAAAGAGCCAATTAAAAGTGCCAAGTGTGTACCAATAGAAGGTCAAATTGAATAAACACTATAATAACGTAAAAATGAGCAGTTAACTAACCTCTTGATGTGGTTGACCTAATTCAAAAGCAGCACGTTTTTGTTGCATAGTTATCCAATAATATTCCTCATTGACAAATGATTTATAATGATTTATATCTAAAAGTAATTTACTTTGGATTTTGAATTTTAGTTAGTGCGCCTAGTTGAACGGACCTTATAGTCTATGGTGGTGTCTCCTTAAGTTCTTTTTTTCTTCGTATATTTTGATCATTTACTTGTTAGAAGCGTTGAAAGTGCGAGTACAAACATTTAAGAGCCGTTTAGTTGGCGAAAAATATCTCATTTTTCCAGGAAAATTTTCATGTGAAAAGGAAAATATTAAAAATCCATTTAGTCGCATCTTTTTTCAAAAATTTTCAAAAAAGGTGGAATTCTCATTCTCGCTTTTTTCAAAAAAAAGTGAAAAGCCCTATTTATCATTCTCACTTTTTTCTTTCTTATTTCTTCTCAATAAAAAGGAAAAATATAACTCCAACTAAACGAGTTTTCAAAAATCTCAACTCTTCTCTAAAGAAGATAAACAATTATCTTCTCTAAGAAATTAGAAACTGAAAAATAGGAATATTTTTCACCAACTAAACGGCCCCTTAGTAATCATGTTGATCAAAAAGCATAAGTACTTCTGTAATTTTTTTTCATTGTACTTAAGAGTTTAATTAATGTACCAGTTGAGATATTCTTAGCTGAACCGGGTTTAGGTGTAACTAATACTGATAAATTTTTTAATGACTCTGGTCTTTGTTTCCGTTATTTTTGTTCATCTATTTTTTTTAAGAAACATCTAAAATATTTACCAGGAAAGTATAAGCCATATCTATCACTTTCCCTTATGGGCGGACCCATATTGGTTTCGGGTATGGCACGGGCTACATCTGATTTTGCGTCACAAAGTGCAATTTTTTTTTGAAAATCGTCGTTTCTTGATATGTGCAACCCCCCCCCCCCCCCCCCCCCCCCCAAAAAAAATCGCTACTTTCGCTCTTTATGGTGAATAATTAGTTAGTGTAATAATTTTTTATGATGCACCTTTTATCTAACCCAATATATAATTATAAAGATATAAAAAGCTCAATAAACCCAAATTAATTAAATTTAATCATCTAATAGTAATACTGCTCAACACAATATTCATCTACTCTATTCCTCCATTCGTCTAAGAAAGAAACTCTCACTCATTCTACACGTCAAGACAACAAGTATCATTCATTCATTTTAACATAAAAGGTAGCTATTAAAAAATAGTTTTATTATTATTCTAAAAGGAGTTACGTTTAGATAAAATACAATTCAGATTTTAAAAAGTTTGAGTTTGCGTTTTATTGCCACTTGATGGAGCACAATTTAGGAATCGCGAATTTATTGTCGAAATCTCTTCAAAAATGAGTTCAAAATATTGTAGAAGCGGTTTCAATGATAAAAAGAACAAAACAAGCATTGGTAAGACTTAGAATAAGTGGGTTTGATGCATTTTTTAAGATATTGAATTCTTTTTGCGAAAAACATGATATTGTAGTGTTGAAGATGAATGAAATTTGTGATGCTAAAAGAAACCGAGTAGCTGGCATAAAGAATCGATAGTATTTTGAGACTTTATATTTAACACAGTTTTGTATATGCAAATACAAGAGTTTGGAGATCGATTTGGTGAGATAAGCACTGGCTTACTTATTAATATGTCAGCTTTGAGTCCATGTGATTCGTTTACAATGTTTGATGCATCAAAGCTAATTACATTAACTACGTTTTTATCGAGATGATTTTACGGATGCGGATAGGTTTTCTCTTAGGCGGGATCTTGATCTTTACTATGAGACTGTGATTCATGATACATACTTTATGAAGTTGACAGGAATTGTCGAGCTTGCTACGTTGATGGTGACACGAAAAAAGCATATTTGTTTCCTTTGATTTATAAGTTACTAAAGCTTTCTTTACTCTTACATGTGGCAACCGCAACAATAGAAAGATGTTTTTCGGCAACGAAATTGATAAAGACAAACCTCCGCAATAGAATGGGTGAAAATTATATAAATGATGCTTTAATTTGTATCATAGAAAAATAATTATTTGCATATGTTACAAATGAAGACGTGATGAAGCGCTCTCAAGGCTCGAAACGTCAAAGAGGTCAATAGTAAGAGACAATGTACTTTATTGACTACTTTGTCATTTTTACTATTTATATAGTGTTTGGACAAAAATTTGGTACTTATGAAAAAAAATTGTGCAACACCCTCTTGAAAATCTTGAGGTTCGCCCTGCTTTCCCTCTCACTCTCACACACGTAATATTAGTGTCTAATGTTAAATACCTTGTTTGAATTTCTTTTGGGTAATCATGGTTCACGATTTTTTGGTCTTCGTCGACTAATATATGAGGTTTTGAGCACACCACCGAACAGACACACCGGATAACGCTCTCCTCTTTTTGAGAAGGTTGACATGATCTCATTAAGATTGTTTTCACCAAACAAAAGTTGAACTTGAGATCTTTCATATTTTAGTGATGTTGTGATGATAGTAACTGTTATTATCCAATAAATAAATAAGCCCAAACCCGTTTGTGAGTTTAGGATCCATTAGGGTTTATGTTATCATGTCTTTGTAATCTATAAATAGTGGTTAATAATAAAGTTACACCTACGGGGTTTTCATTATTCAACATGGTATCAGAGCGGGTTTGATCCTCAGACCTAGGTGGCTACGTTGAGCCGCCTCCCCTAAACCACCCCATCACACCCTAGCCGCCATCTTTTAACCCTTAAAAAATGTTTTTTTTTCAGGTGGAGAATACATTGGTTTATTCTCCGGTAGGATACTTTGGTTTATCCTGGTCCGAGATACTTTGGTTTATCCCATATGAAAAAAGGATACTTTGGGTTATCTCGTATGAAAAAAAAGATACTTTAGGTTATCCGAAAAAATGGATACTTTGGGTTATCCTGCATGAACAAAATACTTTGGTTTATCTAGGTTTATCAGTTAGTGACTTTCAAGTTTAAAGATTTGTTTGACGGATTTCTTCAACAACTAATTGTGTTCGTGTGTGATGCTTCTGTTGCTACTTGTACCATATGAAGACTCCTTGCTGCAAATTAGTTTTTAATTAGCTTTAATGTTTTGTGTTTTCTTTTTCAGTCTCGAGCTTTTGCGATTTTGTCACTCGGACTGTGAGGGAGTATTAACCAATAATTAAATAAGCCCAAGCCCGTTTGTAAGGTTTATGGTCCATTAGGATTTATATTATCATGTCTTTTTAATCTATAAATAATAATTAATAATAAAATTATATATACGGGGTTTTCATTATTCAACAATTATCAGATTAAACATCTACATGCCCACACTTAAATGTTTTCCAAGACAAAATGTTGTATCAAGAATAGATTTATGCAATTGAATCCGTAACTTATTAGCTGGTCATTAGCTAATTTACATACCTCTGGGCTATAAATCGTATGATAATATTTTCTTAATCAACATTAACAAAATAGCATGTGAGTATACGATCATTTTGTCAACATAGTAGGTAAATCTACTCCATTTTCCTCATTCTTTTCCAATATAGTATAAAAAATTAAAAAACAAAATATGTTTTGAAGTCTTGGTTGACCAACTCATATCCATCATCACTTGTTTGCATCAATTATTGATAACTTTTAAACATGATACTGTAGTTTTTGACGTTCTTTTTAGTAATGCATGCATGCATCAAAGTTAACTAATTCTGTCCAAATCAATTAAATCAACCAAAAAGGGAAAGGTAAAATAAAGTCACTTTCTTTGTACTAATTACTTTAAAATTTATAATTAGACACATGTATTTTGTTTAATCATAACGATGAAGCCAAATTTTAATTTAGTAAAAGAACATATAAGAATTTGCTCATGTTTAATGTATTTTTATTATGATATAAGTTTAACTAATAGTTATGCACAATTTTTTAGATAATTTTTTTCATTATGTATTAATATCGATTAATATTTTGTAAACGTTTTGATTAGATAAAAAACATGTATGTTGTTAAGTCTACAAAAATTACTCTGACTTTAAAATAATTTTGTATGTACATCCCCAATCCTAAAACCTATCCATTTGGCATAGCTAAAACCAGTGTTACGATGTCATATAACTTAACAATTGTTAATTGTTATAAAAGCAACCAACTCTTTTGGTTAATCATACACATCCCACAAATCTTGTCTATAAATACTTCAATTTGGTTCTCCACTTCCAACACAAACTACTACAAACAAGCCTTTCATTGACCAATTCAAGTGTGTTCACTGAAAGCTAGCACATCTTAACACAATGGCTCGGTCGATCACCATGCTGCTTCTCATTTCTGTCATGGCTATAGCCAATGCTTCTAATCTCTACCCTCAGTTCTATGACCACTCATGTCCTCAGGCTAAGAACATTGTTCAGTCTGTTGTCGCAAAGGCTGTAGCAAAAGAGGCTCGTATGGCTGCTTCGTTGCTCAGGCTTCATTTCCATGATTGTTTCGTCAAGGTTTGTTTTTTACCCCATCTACATTTCGTCACTACAAGAAATTAATGCTATATGTCGCCATTAAATGGACTTTATTCTAGCGAGCCACAAAATTATTACCAGCATGACCATTAAATCTGCCATCAACTCTAGGAACGTACTATTTAGCTTGTACCTACAGTTAACTAGAAGTTTAAGTTTCCGGATGTATTGTTGCCATTTTTTAGTTATCACAATAACTTAGGTGTCTTAAGAAACTGGTCAGTTTAATGTATGTATAATACTCATTAAAAATGCTAAAAGTGTGGTTACATCAATCACAAAATAGTACATTTTTATTTTAACCAAATGATCATATAGGGGTGTGATGCTTCAATACTTCTCGACAACAGTGGAACCATAATTAGCGAGAAGGGGTCCGTACCTAACCGCAACTCAGCTCGTGGTTTTGAAGTCATTGACCAAATTAAAGCCGCTTTGGAGAAGGCATGCCCTCAAACCGTCTCATGTGCCGATATCATGGCTCTGGCAGCTAGAGACTCAACTGTTCTGGTACCAAATACTAACTCAACCACAACAAATTACTA
Organism: Tanacetum coccineum; assembly: GCA_026074375.1. NCBI lineage: Eukaryota > Viridiplantae > Streptophyta > Magnoliopsida > Asterales > Asteraceae > Tanacetum > Tanacetum coccineum. The sequence goes on from BQNB010109806.1 coordinate 9,210, forward strand.
TTACGTACCTTAAACTGAAAATGCAGAAAAAAAAATCTGTTAGTTTTTCAGAAGTAAATTAACATGTTTGGAACTTGTGCAGACTGGTGGACCGAGTTGGGAAGTCCCATTGGGCAGAAGGGACTCACTAGGTGCAAGTTTGAGTGGTTCGAACCAAAACATTCCAGCTCCAAACAACACTTTCCAGACCATTCTCACCAAATTTAAGCTAAAGGGTCTTGACATTGTTGATTTTGTAACACTTTCGGGTAAGATATAAACATGATTAGATTCGATATATTTATAATGGCCATTAAATAAATCATATTCTACTGATACCAACTCAAAAGGTCCAAAAGCTCATTTTGCCAAAAATTTGACTATTAGTTATCCGATAGTATTGTTTCATGGATAAAATTTACTACTCGGTAATATTTATAGTAGTGACATACAATCCAACCCACTTTGACCCGTCCTTAAAATTTTACATTTTATTTTGAGCTTGTTTCCCTTTAACCAGTCGCTTCGAAGTGTTGCATAAGCAATGATTGATTGAAGAATCTACTAGTTCAAGAAAATCTTAAAAATTTATCTTAAAGAACTAAGTTATAATATTCAGGTTAATTGTTGTCAGAAACAGTCTCATGATTAGTTCTTGGTGCTTATGTTTGCAGGAAGTCACACAATCGGAAACGCTAGGTGCACCAGTTTCAGACAAAGGCTATACAACAACACTGGCAACGGGAAGCCAGACTTGTCACTAGACCAATCATACGCTGCAAAACTACGCCAAAACTGCCCGAGATCCGGGGGTGATCAAAACCTCTTTGTCATGGATCCAGTGTCACCAACAAAATTTGATAACAATTACTACAAGAACTTAATAGCTGCTAAAGGCCTACTAAGCTCAGATGAAATACTCTTTACTCAAAACCAACAAACAATGCAGTATGTGAAGCAATATGCTGCAAACCAAGAGCTTTTCTTCCAGCAGTTTGCAAAATCAATGGTTAAAATGGGAAATATTACTCCATTGACTGGTAAAAGTGGTCAAATCAGAAAGATATGCAGGAGAGTCAACAATTAAAAAAGGATATTATGATGAAAGAATTATACTAAATTGTGTTTTGATGTTATAATGTGTATCTGATCATTTGATTCTATGTCGTTTTGTTTAATACGATTTGTGTCGTTAAGTTGTAATTTATTTCGTCAAAGTTATGTTGTACCATGCCATGGATTTTTTGGTAATCGTTTAGATAATGAGATCGATAAGTATGTTGTTACTGCTTTTAGAGCGAATATCATATTTACTTTTTCTGATATCAGTTTCTGATTATCTTATGGGTTTCTATCACTGCATAAACTTATGCCTTACTAGCTATTTAATTGAACCACTTTTTTTATAAATACTAAGTCACATATGTTTAATCATCTTTGATATCAAGTCACTTATGTTTTGTCATCCTTGATATCAATTACAAGCTTTACTAAATTGTTGTTTGAGCCATAAAGATTGAGAAAGCGGGTACATATTTTATATCTTAGGATAATAAGAGTTTTTCAGCTTTCAAATGGTTTGTATTTATTAGATCTAATTAAGGAATGCAGAAAACATGACTTTAAAAATAACGGAAAGGTGAAATATGTAGACCTTCAAGATCAGCATCAATCTCATGAAACATTGGACAGTATACACGATATCAGAAGAACATATGCTTGCAGTCGACTGTAGGTAAGGAAATAAATTTAAGATACCTTGAAAAAGTACTAAGGCCGGCCGTATCTGTAGGTGTGTATGTGTGAAACTTTAGTGACTATAGAATGCATATTCGACTGCAATTAAGTGTAGACATGTAGTTAACTAAATTGACCGGTTGACATGTTAACTTGACATTTTGAATCTTTCACGTTAATATTTAGATGAATGAATGAGTAACACATTAAGAAATTTGGTTAAAATGTGGATTTTGGGAAGTAGCAATTAAACAAAGAAAACTCAAACCCGAACCGCAAACATGTTTAAGTAACACCCGAGCAATGATTTCTTTCATCATCTCCCTACCTAGTCTTGTTTTTGAACTACTACATTACGATACTAAAAAACTAGGAAGACAAGTTATTTTAATCGGGTCATGTGTGTTTACTAACTTATTAATTTGCTATAGGCAACAAAAATCTTTTGTATTCAGTATATCAAATACAATATTTAAAAAAAAGTGTAACAAAAATCTTTTGTATTCAGTATATTAAGTATAACAAAAATCTTTTGTATTCAGTATATCAAATACAAAAATCTTTTGTACTCATCACGGCCAATAAATTAGAACAACAATATTTTCATGGGTAAAATGTGTAAAATGCTCAACTAACAAAAGCATGGTGTTGTTTATTTTTTGCTTAATCATCTTATTGTAAACATTTCTAAGTGGGGCCAGGATGTTATGTTGTTTCTTTTTGACTTTGTACAAAAGAATATCTGTTTGTAAAAGGGCTTCAAAAAGTTAGTCATCCCCATCTAAGATCATTTTTTACATATTGTAAACTACACCAGTGGTCCTTGTAGTTTGCGTTGACCAACACCGGTAGTCCCTTGACCAAACTAATTGCACCGTTGGACCTTAAGTGGCAAACGTTAGGCGTGGTTGGTCCCTCATTTCTTGGGGGTCCATAAACGCTAGTTAAGTTTATTAACGACAAGGGTAATATCGTCTTTTCCCACCCACTGATACCATTTATTAAAGAGTAAACTACACCAGTGGTCCTTGTGGTTTTCGTTGACCAACAAACGCCCGTTAAGGTTATTAACGCCAGGGGTATTATCGACCTTTCCCACCCACATTTATTTTCCCGCCTATTTTCTTAACTCTTTTCCCCCTTTTTCCCCCCTCTACCACCTCTATTTAACATCTTCTAACCTAATTAAAACACTCACTACTTCCACCAACACTCACAGTTAGGTTTTATGGCGGCAAGATGTATTTGTGGAGCTTTAGCAGTCATCAAGACATCATGGACCAATCAAAACCCAGGTCGAAGGTTTTATGGTTGTCCCCTACCAGAGTGTAACAGATGGGTTGATTGGGTAGACCCCCCCAATGTGTCATCGTTCAGTGATGATCATCCCTGGTTTATTAAGGTCTATTAACAACCATCAACGACTAATCCAAGAAGTTGAACAAGCAAGATCAAGAATGAAGAAGTATCTTATTGTTTCATGGGTCTATAAATGTTTTTCCTTGACTGCAAACATTTATGTTCAGATTTGTATGTTCTTACCTGCCATGTTTCACTGTTTTTGATTTTAATGAATCCGTCTCTTTTCTTAAATTTTTTTGTAACTTTGTGAGATAGTGCATTTTTTCATTTACTGTGAATGTAGTTGAGTTGAATGTATAGGTGAAAGTGGAGTAAATGTTAGGGAAGTGAATGTATGTTGGACTTGTGAATTACTTCTTTTACTTTGATAATTGCCCTAACCACCTAGTTTCCACTTATAAAAAACACCTTCACACCACGAATTCTATAAACTTTTATCCTTACAAACCCTAAACCAAACTGTTGTGATCATTCAACAAGTCAAAAAAAGTTGAATAATGAGTTAAGTGATCAAGTGATGCTCTCAGTGGTGGGGGTATTGAAAAGGGAATTGAGGGATCTTCAAAGGCTTCAATTCCTCCATTTGGGTCAGCCAAAAGGCCTAGGCCTGAGGTTTGTGCTCGATGTTTGTTGTTACTAAATGTTTAGGACTAGGACTGTTGCAAACCAAATGTGATCATTGGTTGGTCTATGTGGATCTTGTCTGATTTCATGCTGATTCACTTTACTGGGATACTTGGCTCCCAGAAGAAGGTCCCTTTGATGAGTTTCCTGCAGAAACAGATGAGGAAGATGAAGACAGTGACATGTCCCTCCAGTTTCAAAGGCCAAAAGGTCCAGATGTTAACTATGTTCCCAAAAATATTGCCAAAAGCCCTACCTTCATTTTAAATGTTGTCATTGGAGTTGCTAATAAGACTAATGGCTTGATTGGCAAAACAATGGAAAGAGGGGTGCTGGTAACAAAGGAAAAGGGAAGGAAAAGGTTTGAAGTTTGTGGATGGATGAAGCTTAGTTTGTAATGTTTAAGATGTTTTATGTTTAGTTGTTCCATGTATTGTCTTATTAAGTATTTACTTGAACTTATAATTGACCACAATTGATGCAGTGGTCAATAAATTTTGTTAATGAAATGAAGTTCAAGTTTTGGATCTAAATCTTTTATTCTGTCATCATTTTGCCCTTTGAACTGTTTATACTTGTGCACATTTTCCATCTGATAGCATGATAGTAAACATTAAAACAGACCAAATGTCATAGTCTTTAACATAAACCATACATAGTCTTAAACCATACAGACATAAAGTAAACATCCAAAATACAGACATTGTGCAGAACCAACAGACATAAAGTTAACAAAGTTCACATTCAACCTAAGTTAATGACTTTCTTCTTTGGTCCTGTCTTCTTTGGTACTCCACCACTAGCTGCTGGAGCCTTCCCTTTGTTTGTTGTTTTCCCACTTGCAGATCCAACACCCTGAGTCTTTGGCCTTTTGTTTGCCTGAGAACCTGTAGGAGGCCATGAGTATCATCCATCCCTGTGGTTGGAACTTTTCTCTTGTTAGTCTTAGCAACTCTAGGACCAGTGCAACTTCTGGAATTGTGACCTTTTGTGTTGCATTTGTTACAAGTTACAGTCTTGTGCTCCCTTGACAGCTTTCCATTCTTGACTATCTTTAATAAATCCCTCTCAGCTGCCGATTTTTTCCTTTCTTTTGGTGGTTCTCCACTTGTGTTGATGTTCTTGGGTGGCAAGATTGTTGGTGGGAACATTGCACTTTGGCCTAATGGATATGACCTATAATAGGTTTGATCTTAAAGGAATAACTTTCTTCCAAGTCTCTAACCTCCCCTCTATTAGCATGGATGCACCCATTCTTCTGGTTATACCAGACATCATTGTTAAGTGAAATTTCCCAAATTTGTTGCAACAACATGTTTGCAAGGTATACCTGTCAACTCCCATCTTCTACAGGTGCATGTTCTAGCCACAACATTAACCACAACCTGGTCATCCCATGGACCACTAACCGATTATAAGCCGACCAGCAGAAACAAATGTTGTTTTTCTAGCTTGATTAGAGTTTGCTCTCAATCTTTGTTGCAGTAGGTGTGTAAGTGGCCATCTACATTTATCATAAGTTTGTTACATTTACAATCCTGTTACAAATGGGTTAATTTGTAGCACAGAATAACCAAGAATAGCACTTTGCAACTAACAAGATAATGCATAATATCATACCTTTTCATCAAATATTCCCTAGCAAACTCCAAAGTGGAAATAATAGGCTTATCTCTTCCACCAACAAGTTTCCCATTGAAGACTTCACACATATTATTCAACAACACATCTGACTTGGCCCTAACTGTTGACAAAGATTGTTTAAGTCTTAACAACAGACACTAAGTATACAATTACAGTAAATACAAAAAAAATTCATACCTGAGAAATGTGATCTTGACCAGTGTTGGGGAGGAATCAGATTCAACCACTCATAAGCTTCTTTGCTAAACTCCTTCAACTTTTCCATTGCTTTTTGAAACTCTGGGACTGTAGTTGTACTGGCTGCTGTCCACAATAGCTCTTTGTATGCATTTCCATTCCACCTCTTCTTCATATTCTCATGAATGTGTTTCACACAGTATCTATGCTCTGCATTTGGAAACAAATTTGCAATTACTGGTATAATACCCTGTAATCAGACAAACATTTAAGCAATTACATAATTGCTGGTATAATACCCTGTAATCATATAAAGAGTTAAGCATGTTCAATGAAATTATTACCTTTTGCCTGTCACTCACAAAAGTGAAGTTGGAATTCTGTAAAAGCTCACAAATCTCCCCTAGTTGAGGGAGAAACCATGTCCATGACTCTGTGTTTCAGTCTCAATAGCACATAAGCCAATGGATATTTACCATTGTTTGGAATCAACACCAAAAGTTGTTAAGGACTTGAACCCTGGGTATGGGTCCCTTCATGAATGCCCCATTAATCCAAGCAAATCCCTTATCACTGCTTTAAATCAGCTTTGCAAAGAGCCCAAACATACATTAAATCTCTTGAATACTTTGTTGGTACTTCATGTTTTGTTACTGATTGACCATGGAATCTTGACAGTTGTGTTGGATTAGTTTCTTGTAACTCCATAACATAGGTCCCTTAATATTTGTATTGTTCGTGTGTAATCACCCTTAATAATTTCTTTTAGTTCTTTTTTGTGCTCTAAAAGCCTTGTTCTGTGTGACATTCAATTCATGTTTTTGTTGTGAGTTGCTCTGGACTGCTCTAACAGGATGTAGGGGTGGGTTTTTAATTGTGAATCATAACTCCTTAGGGAAAACCATTGAATAAGTTAGCATAATGTTTGTCCTTGTCTGCAACATTTATGTTCAGATTTGTAATGTTCTTACCTGCCATGTTTCACTGTTTTTGGATTTTATGTGCTAGAAGCACCCAAGACAATTGATTGCCATTCAACTGTTTTTTGCTATTGGTTTACCCCTATTAATAGTCTGTCTTTTTGGAGGGCGGCCTTCTGGTCACTGCAATTTTTTTCTTGGTCCATTTAACTTTTGACCCAATACCCTCACTTGGTCCACTAACCTGACTAGCCTACTACCCTGACTTGGTCCAATAACCTGATTTGCTCCACTGGTTATTCATCACACCACATGGTGACAAGGAATAAACCTCTTGCAAACTGTCTCTAACCCTTTCAACCATCATTCTTTTCAAAATCTTATTTCCATCCCTAGTCTAATAAAATGCTCCTTAATGGTATTGCCATGACACTTCCTTGTTTGGAAAGTGTCTTTTCCAAATAGAAAATAAGTTTTGTAAAATTGTTCATTAGCTGTGCTTGTTTTCTTATCTCCCTTCAAGTTCCTTTCCTTAATCTGCTTACATTCATCATCACTATCGTGAGCACTTTCAAAGTAATCATTGTCTTAAACTAAATTCTTATTTCCTCACCATCTTCCTTTTTCAATATATCTACTGTGTGTTCACATGTCTCTAAAACATTAAATTATACTCCTCATCCACATGTAAGTCAAAGTCTTTCATATCATCTTCTTACATCATCTACATTATTTTCTTCATAATCATATGTAATCACTATCTTCACGATCAGTGTCAAGACAGTTGCGGTGGGGCCAACTCACACACCCCAAAAACTCCTCCCCCACAACAATCCCCCCTATCTTCTCCTCTCTGTTTCTACAGCTTGTTCATTTTCCTCACCCTCTGTTTCTACAACATGACCACTATTACCTTCCATATTCCTATCTGTGTCATCATCAACCTCTCTTTCTTCCTCATCATGTATTTCATGATCACCCCCTGTGTGTTCCTCACCATGTCTGTCATCATCACATTTGTTTCATGGGTTTTCTTTCTTGTTTATGTACTGTTTAAATAGTGACAAGTTGTATTGTGTGTGGGTTAAGTTAGATGTGTTTAGGGAAGTGAATGTAGTTGACTTTGTGAATTACTTCATTTACTGTGAGTAATTGCCCAACCACCTAGTTTCCCTTATAAAAACCAACACCCTTCACACCACCAATTCATAACCATTTATCCTTACAAACCCTAAAACCAAACTGTGTGATCATCAACATGTCAAAAAAAGTTAAAGTAATTAAGTTAAGTGACTCAAATGATGCTCTCAGTGGTAGGGGTATTGAAAAGGTAATTGAGGGATCTTCAAAGGCTTCAATTCCTCCATTTGGGTCAGCCAAAAGGCCTAGGCCTGAGGTTTGTGCTCGTGTTGCTGAAATGTTTAGGACTAGGACTGTGCCACCAAATGTGATCAATTGGTATGGCTATGTTGATCTTGCTGAATATCATGTTGATTCACTTTACTGGGATACTTGGCTCCCAGAAGAAGGTCCCTTTGATGAGTTTCCTGCAGAAACAGATAAGGAAGATGAAGACAGTGACATGTCCCTCCAGTTTCAAAGGCCAAAAGGTTCAGATGTTAACTATGTTCCCAAAAATATTGCCAAAAGCCCTACCTTCATTTTAAATGTTGTCATTGGAGTTGCTAATAAGACTACATGGGCTATGATTGAGCAAAAAATGGGAAAGAGGGATGCTGGTAACAAAGGAAAATGGAAGGAAAAGGTTTGAAGTTTGTAGATGGATGAAGCTTAGTTTGTAATGTTTGTAATGTTTAAGCTTAGTTTATAACAAAAAAAAATACTTACTGTACATCTTGTAGATGAATGGGTAGGGTTGTGGGTGAAAAAGGTTTGCGTTTTGGGGATGGAGGGTGGGTGGGAAGTTTAATAAATGGTATCAGTAGGTGGGAAAAGACGATATTACCCTTGTCGTTAATAAACTTAACTAGCGTTTATGGACCCCCAAGAAATGAGGGACCAGCCACGCCTAACGTTTGCCACTTAAGGTCCAACGGTGCAATTAGTTTGGTCAAGGGACTACCGGTGTTGGTCAACGCAAACCACAAGGACCACTGGTGTAGTTTACTCTTTTACATATCTATCATTTTTACTTTCCCCTTTCTTTCTCAACGCATCATCTCATCCCCCATCATCCATTGACTCATCTCCCAATTTCTTCCCAGTGATATATAAATCATCTCCGACCATTGATTGACCTTCCACCGCCATCATCGTCGGCATCACTCGAACACTAGAACAATTTCTCCCGTCGGTGAAATAAATGGTAACTCTATTTTTTTGTTAAAATCTAATAATTTATTTTTTTTATTCTTTACTTTACTAATTGAGTTGTATTATTTTTTTGTTGCAACCCTAAATACAAAAATGAATTGATGGGTAAAAACCCTGCAACCTCTCAATTAATTTGAATCTCTAATTATATTAAAGAAATTAGTACATCGCCACATCTAATTGTAGCCAGATAAATCAAAATACCAATATGCGGAAACGTCATCACTGAGCACCAGAACTTCGTGGCTGTTGTGTTTAATGGTATTCAAGTTTAAATGTAACTTTAATATTAGATTCAAATGTCAAGCTTTTGTTGTTAAGATTGCATATTATGGTTGTTTTATATCATGGGTTGAGTTTTGTTACTGAAATAGTTTTATAAATATTGATGTGAGTATAAGGATAAGATTGTCAATTACTATTAAAAAGAAAATTAGCCAGGATAAAAAAAGAAACAGTTTTTATTCATACTTTTCTCCAGGCACCCACATATATCCAAACAGGATAAAAAAAAGAAACTTACAAAGCTAAGGTACCAGCGCCTCAATTTAACTAGCATTTACTTTGATCTGCTAAAAAGATAGCATACAATTTGCTAAAAAAATCTATGATATACAGATAATAGATCGAAGTCGTTATCACACAGGTGTATAGTTTGAGAAAAAAAGTTGTTGCTCAGAGAATGAGGTTTTTACCTTACAAGTTATGTGCGGTGGTCTTGGCGAAGGTACTTAAAGATCTTTGGGAGTATATGGTAGATGATACAATCACACCATTCACAAGTGTGTTTCCTTCGGACATAATACTAACAAAGATGTTACCAAAACTTCCCACAAAGTCGATTGGTCGTTGCTGTTGGTATATGTCCACGTTGAAATAACATATGTCCGGGAATTTATTCAAGCTTACGGGAACGTACGCGTTAATACGTAAAACAATTATAATAAATATGTTAAATGTAATATATTTAGTGATTGTCAGTATTAGAGTAAAGGGTATGGTGGCTTAAGCCACCAAACAAAACGGGTCGCACAGGCTGCCGCATCAGCTTTTCACTCCCACTCAAAAATACCCTTTCACTCATAACACACCTTCACCCCTTCATTTGGGGCCCACCACTAATCATTTTTTTTTCTTTTCAATTTTTTTCACACAAACATAATTTATTTCATAAAATTAAAAATACAAACATACGGAAATTAAAAATACAATACGGAATTATACGAAAATTAAAAATGCAATACGGAATTTAAAATTACAACACGGAAAGACATTTAAAAATCTTAACAAGGTATATGATATAATTTTTGTTTGGGAATAAATGTGAAATTTAGGTTGAAAGAAGTGGTATTTATAGTATAAAGATGGTATAATTTAATTTTTTTTATTTTTTTTAATTATAAAATCCTAACGGCTCAAAAATATTTAAACGTTTATATTTTTGTCCCTTTGCTTCGTCGTAGAACTGGCGAGGGAGCCGTGTTTTTGCAAGTGGCGAGCAGGCGAGCAACGATGGTATGGTGGCGAGCCAAGTGGCAAAGCCACGTCGGAGTGGCGAGAGGGCTTCGCCACCATACCCCTCTCTCTTAGTGTCGAGTCTAGTTAATATATACGATAAATAGAATGTAGCTAAGTGTCTTTTTCATTATATATCTTTGTATTAAGAATGTTTTTGAGTCGGTTGTGGTTTGCAGCCCAAGTTCTAGTCGGTCAGGATTTGCCCCTCATCTCTATAAATAGAGATGAGGGGTGAAGGACTCAAACACACACATTCTTCTTATTCTTTCCTTGTAGCCGATTCGAGGTGTTAATACAACAATCGTTCGGTTCAACTTGTACTTTCTTGTTTGTCTTGCTACTTCATACTTCAACAGATTATGCTTGAAGGTCGCAGCTTGTGCTCGATACATCTCGCGATCTAGCTTTCCGCGATCGAACTTCGGGTTGTTGTCGTAATCGTACAACAAGTGGTATCAAGAGCCATAGGTTTTGTGGTCTTGAAGTTCGAGTGATAGGGCTGGTTCGTGGGTTCGAGCAAAGAAAACGGTTTTAGGTTTTTCAAATCGGTTTCTTGAGTTGCAAGTTTGAATCGGTGGAGATGAAGAAGACGGTTGAAAAAAAAGGTTTCAAATCTTTTTATCATACAAACCCACGTGGGGATAAAAGAAAAAAACTACAACAGGTGAGTTGGTTTTCTTTTAATTACACGTGAGTACAAAGTTTGAGGTTATAATCGCATCACATGTGCTTTTGGCTTTAGTTTTTTAAAACCATCTCACTTGGTCGTTATTTGTTAAGGTGGTGTCTTGTTGTTAAGGTTTTTATTGTGGGACAAGCATGAACTGACTGACTTGAGTTTTTAAGTATTAGTTTGATTCTTGTTTGATATCGAGGTTTAGGGTTTCTAATTAAATCGATTTGCAAGAAGGTGTTTTTAGCAACAAGGGTTAAAGAATATTTCGTCGATATCGAAGTTTGACGTTGAAAAATTTGACGGGTCTAATGACTTCGGGTTGTGGCGTGTGAAGATGCGGTGTCTATTAATTCAACATGGTTGGGAGGCTGCGTTAGATCCATTCCCGAGAACCATGATAGACACTGATAAAACTGCGGCGTTGAAGACAGATGTCTACAAAAAAGCACACAGCACCTTACTCTTGTGCTTGGATAACAAGGTGTTAAGGGAAGTCAACAAAGAAGATTCTGCTGCGGGGGTTTGGTTAAAGTTGGATTCTATGTATATGACAAAGTCTTTAGCCAATAAATTGTACTTGAAGAAGAAGTTGTTCACTTTTTACATGCATTCAGGTAAGAAATTATCTGAGCGTATAGATGAGTTTAATAAGTTGATCGGTGACTTAGCGAACATAGACGTTGATATTGATGACGAAGATCTGGCACTCATGTTACTTACGTCATTACCATCTTCATATGATAACTTTGTGGAGACATTGCTTTATGGAAGAGAGTCGCTCACTTTGGAAGATGTCTTGTCTAGCCTCAATTCATGGGAGTTGAAAAAGAGGACATATGCAAAGGATGATAGTGATGGGTTATATGTAAGGGGAAGGTCGGATCATCGGGGTAGTTAAGGACATGGTAGTTCGCGATTGAAGTCGAAAGGTAAAGGAGCTTATAAACTGAAGTGTTACATATGCTATTCCGAGGATCACCTGAAGAAAGACTGTCCAAAAAGGAACAAGAAGAAATCAACTGACTTTGTCAAGAAGAATGCGGGACAGGGGTCTGGTATGCATTCCGAGGGTTATGATAATGATGACTTGTTGATGGCAGTGAGTGAGGATAGGTTCTTAGAGTGGATCATGGACTCTGGTGGCTCCTATCACATGACGCTTAGGAGGGACTTCTTGTTTGATTTTAAGGAGTTCAATGGTGGTACGGTTTTGCTCAGTGATAATAGAGCATGTGCTATTAAGGGGACAGGGAAGGTGAGAGTACAAATGAAAGATGGTTCAAGTTTTATGCTTGAGAATGTGCGTTACATTCCCGAGTTGAAGAGAAATTTGATATCTGTGGGCACTCTGGATCAAGAAGCCTATACCATGAAGTTGCATAATGGAAGAGTTAAGGTGATCAAGGGTTCTTTGATGGTTTTGTGAGGAACTATGAATGGAAATTGTGTGTACTCCTTGGATGGTTGAGCTGAATCAGGTGAAGCTAGTGTTGGTATACAAGAAAATGAGAGTCTTGCACAGGTGTGGCATAAACGCCTGGGTCACATTAGTGAAGTAGGCTTGCATGAACTGGAAAGAAGAGATGTGCTGGGGAATAAAGGTCTAGGTAAGCTCGAATTCTGTGAAAATTGTGTTCTTGGAAAATCGACCACGGTGAGTTTTGGTCGAGGTCAACACACGACAGGGGGAGTTATAAACTGTTAGATATTAGAAAAAGACTCAGTCATCCCGTGTATTTTACCGTTTATTATAGCTCGTAGTCAATAGTTAATCGTATGACATTCGGTATTGGGTCGGGTAATTAAACCCAACGTGTAAGCCCATGCCAAGGCTTATGGGCTAGTTTGTAAGACACTATATAAGCCTCTTCCATGCCATGGAAGAGGTGGTTAGTCATTTCATTATACAAGTCACATTTTCTCTCACTAGAAAGCTTTCTCTCTCACTTTCTCTCTCTAGATTCGGCTAACCCATCTATCTTCTATTGTGTTATGATTTCCAATATCCTACAATTGGTATCAGAGCTCATGGGATGATTAGATCATTTGTGTGTGCGTTTTCGTGCTTGGTTTAGATCAAAAGTTGAGTTTTAGAAGGTTTTAGCTCTTGTTCTTGAGTTTCTTTGATTTTCATGTTTCTTGTGTTAAAGTTCATATTTTTGTAGTTGCCATAGCCTTATAGTACTCAGTTGTGCAGAAGAATCCAAGTCAAAACGTTCAAAAGGGTGATTTTTAGGTGTAAAAATTTGTATCTCAACATAGCGGTTTGGTAATCTGTGAAGTGTTTATCGTGGCGGTTTGATATACTGTTCCAGCGGTTTGTCATCATAGTACACTGTTCTGGCAATTTGTCAGGGTCGTACACACTGCTAGCGGTTTGTTGTTTCTGACAGCGATTTGTCTTATTAGGCAGAGGTTTGTCAGTAGCGGTTTCTCTTCTAGTGTAGCAGTTTACTAGTTGAGATTTGGTAATTGTAGCGGTTTGATCCGTAGCGGTTTAC
>BQNB010109808.1:1485-22680 GCA_026074375.1 Tanacetum coccineum
AATCGTTATGAGCGAGTTCACCAGAGAACTCCTCGAGAAGAGAATCAAATTTAGGAGAAGAAACTATCGAAATATCTCGATTAAGCAAAGATTCTATAAGATCAGACTCAGCATTAAAGTGATGTGGATCTATCTTAGTAGAAATGATTTATTCATCAAAAAGAGGGTTCGGATAAATTTCCTTCAGAACGTCCTCATCAGAAAATGACTCGTCGTCACTAGAGGAAAAATCGTCGTCAGCATCAAAGAGAGGATTAAAGAAAGTTGTAAAATCATCACAAACGGGCACATCACACTCACTTTCGATATCGGAAAAATCCTTGGACTCACTTGGGATTGGGACAAGGTTCTCATCATTAGACTTTATTAATTCGTCCGATTCTGTTTCCGAAATAGTGCTAAGATGCTCGTCCCCCATATTTAGAGAGTTACCGGGCTCCTCGGTTGGTAAGACGGGTGTGATTGAAATAGTATACTCCTCCTCATCATCATCATCATCGTCGTAGCAAAAATAATTGAAATGTTGCGAAGGATAAGTACTAAGATTAGCCACCTGCTCTAGTTGCTGAAGCTTTTTCTTTTTATTAATTTCAATACTCATTCCATTGAAGTTTTCCTTAAGCTCATTAATCTTAATCTCAATATCAATCTTCTCATTAGGATAATCCTTAATATTAATTAAACTTTTCATTTCATCTAAATACTGCTGCTTCAAATCCTCCATGTCTTGGATACTCATTTCTTGAGGAGGTTGATGAATGACGGGAAACTACAGGGGTTGGAATTGGTCAAAACCGAAAGAATTAGAATTATAGCAATGATTAGGTTCATAGAAATTTTGGTTTAACGATTGACACTGAAAAGTCTCATGAGGACCCCCGCAGTTTTCACAACAAAGATATTGTTGTGGGTAACTTTAAAAACTTTATGGGAAATAATTATCAAAGTCTTGATTGTAACATGGTTTCGGATTATAGATAAACGGAACTTGAGGTGGACAATCATAACCATAATGAGCATCATTTCCATATAACTCACAAGAATACGCCTAGGGTTATGGAGGTGGGTTGAAAATATTTGGAGAATCAATGAAAGAATTTGGATTTGAATCATTAACGAATGATTTTTCAACTTCATAACAGCATAAAGCACAAACTTCATCCGTATGATTTCTTCTACACCGCTCACAAGTACATTGTCGATAATATAGACAACCAAACGGACCTCCACACTTGAAACAACCACGTCGGTTGTATGACGACATTAGAATTAAACAAATAGGAGGATAAGAAGATTATTTTTAGATTTTTATGAAAGATAAATATAAAAGAAAAATATTTTTGGGACCGATAGTCAAAGATGCGCGGTAGCTCTCTAGAAAACGCACAAAGAAGCGGAGGAGCGGGTAAGCGGGAAGTGTTTTAAAAACCTTCTCCTTTTGGGTTGAAGTTCGTCAGATCAACCCTCCTTATACCTCTCTTATATTTTGTAATCTAAAGGTGAGCCGATTTCACAAGTGACACAACGGTTGTTTTTGTTGTTTTTCAATTTTTTTTGGTATTTTTGATTACTTGATAATAGAAGAAAATATTCACAAATGAAAGCGATAACTTCATGGGGAAGGATCTTCAAACACTAATCTCAAAACCTAAACTTGATAATCGCACACACCTCCCCGGCAGCGGCGCCAAAAATTGATTTGCCCCAAACCACACACACAAACAAGTATGTGTAATTAAGAGGCAAATACAATTATAGTATAGTAGTATACGTATTCCAAAATATTGAGGAAGTCCGTAAGGCTTTTAAAAGATTACTTTTATCCAAAGTAAAATCCAAAAACCTTCCCGGGTCGTTTCCCGACGAGGCGTGAATTGATAATCGAATTTAAGTTCGTGATTGCGTGTTGTGTTTGAATAATCAAGATTTTTGAGTTGTATTCTATTTCTACTAATAATATGCAAAAACCAATAAACGCAAGTAAACAATGAAAGCAATTAAAGATCGAACAAAAAAAACGTTAACGGGAATTAAAAACGCGACTCTGAAACCTAAATCCTAAAATTTTAAACCTACAAATGAAAATTTAATTTTTAAAAGTCCTAAATGATAAAAGAAAATTTAAAAAAAATAATTATTTTTTTTTGACTTTTAAATATTTTTGTATGAATTAAAAACAGTTTTAATCTAAAAATATTATAAAAAAATTAAACTAT
The DNA here is from genome assembly GCA_026074375.1 of Tanacetum coccineum. Taxonomy (NCBI): domain Eukaryota; kingdom Viridiplantae; phylum Streptophyta; class Magnoliopsida; order Asterales; family Asteraceae; genus Tanacetum; species Tanacetum coccineum. Next base: position 3,702 of record BQNB010109808.1, read on the forward strand.
TTTATAAAAATCTGAGAAAAAATAGAAAAAGTCCTTTGAACAGTTTAGAAGCTAGGAAAAATAAAATGGTGTAACCAGCTTATCACAATAAGCAAGAAATAAGCCAAAAAGGGCTTATAGGCAAAAGGATGAAAAACACCCTTATATACCAAGTGCACCAAGGGTCTTACGAAAAAGACCCAAGGGCGCAGATGGTTAAGTGAGGGTGTGTTAAATGTTGGTTGAATTGAGGGGGAGGTCACAGGTTGAACCCCTGTGACCTCTTTTTTTTTTAACCTGTGACCACTTTTTTTTATAAAACATTTTTTTGTTTTCTTTTTAAAAAATTATAGAATAAGCAAAAATGGAAAACTTTTAAAAAAAAACTTTTTATAAAACCTAAGAATAAGCTAAAAAAATAAGCAAACTTAAGTGACAGTTATGCTAAGTGCTTTACACTTAGAAATTAAGCTAAACTAAAAGCTTCCTAGACTCATTAAGCAAAAACAAACTTAATAAGCTAGAAACAGACTTGAGGCTACATCTAACAAGCACTTGAGACTAAAAAAAATGAGCAAACAAATAAGCTGAAAGCACTCAGAAAGCAACTAGACATATGCACTTAAAAACATACAAAAAGGATTAACCACTACTTCAAAGCTACAAATAAGCGCTAAAAAACTAGAGATAATAAGCTAAAAGTTCAAAACAGTTGAAGTGCTATAATCCAATGACACAAATGAGCTGAAATTCAGCACATAAGATAAAGACATTAAGCTAGAATAATTACTTATAAGAGACAGACTAGGCTAATTTTTTTAGCTTTTTGATTTAAGAAAACAGATTTTAAGCTTAAAATGAAGACTCAATAAGCTGAAATTAAAGACTCACAACTGAAACAGATTTTAACAAGCAAGCACAAACTAAACTTAAGCTTAATTAACCACTGAATAAGCTAAAATCTTTAAATGAAACAGATTGCATATTTAGACTTTTTTTTTGGAAAATTTGGCTTTTTGCAACTTGATTTTGAGACTCAAAAGTTATTATGACAAACCAAAAACTAGAAACAGATTTAGCCCACATTACAATAACCTAATTCAAATAAAAACTAACCTTAGTACAGCTAAAATCAAACCACAAACTTATCTTCAAATAAGGACTGAAGATCAAGCTTAAAATCTTATAAATGCATGACAGATTTTGAACAAAATGGCTCAAAAGGATATATGACTTCAAAGCAGATGCATTTTGATGTTCATGGAGCTCATATTGATCACAAACATTACACCTAAAGCTCACTCTTATAAATCAAAGAATAAAACAGTTTTGAAGAATAATAAGAATAGCAAACCTGAAAATATGACTAAACTAGACTACAACCTTATCAATTCTAACTCAAAGCTTATGAAAACTAACCTAAGGACTTAATAAGAACTAGTGAAAACCAATTTTGAAAACTAAAACGGTTTTGAACCTCATTTCACCCGTTTTAAACCTTATCCCAAACACCCCTTAAAATTTTCCAAATTCATTATAAAACTGAAATAGATCAAACTAAGCTTAGATAAGCTCTGAAAGTTAAAAACAAATAAACACTTAGGACTATGAAAGACAATTAATCAAGATTCCAGGAAGAATAAGAACTAACAGATAAGCTACAATGATAAGCTGTGTAGACCAAAAACAACTAAACAGTTTAAATTTAAACCAATTCTAAACTATTCTAGGCTAATGTCTAAACATAATGACCTGAATTAAGACAGATTAAGCATTGTTAAGCATAGAATAAGCTGAGATAAGCAGATAAGCAAATGAGCCCAAAGAAATAAGCTAAAAAATAGTTTTAAAGCAGTTGTAGAAGGATGTAGAGATTACCAGCATTCATTAGTCAATGTGAATGATCCTAAAGCTCTAGGACTACATCTTATTATCAATAAGCTGTAGCCAAACCCATAAGCTCATCCATTGCTAGCTTATCATCCAAAAAGCTCAAAATCAGAATTCTTGATTCCAATGACACAGAAAACTCCCAAAAGCTATTGGAAAAGCTTATATGAGTAAAACAGGTTCTAAAGGCTTATAAGAGCTTATAGAAATGACTTGTAAACAGAAATAAGCTTAAAAGCGTAAAGATTAAAGGAGACAGAATTGTAAAAACTTAAAAACTGAAATTTGCATTAATTCATTAAAAGGTTACAAGCCTTTTGAAAGTAAAGAAAATAAGCTACAAATAAATTTTACACTACTCCTATACTACTTAAAAAAAACTCCTCTCTACAATGAAAATCGAATCCTATTTATATAAAAAAAAACTTGTGCACAGGGGTGTGCTAGTTATGTTTCTTGTGTGAGTGCTCTCCAAGCTTCAATCATAGCCCTTCAATCCATCTTTGTGCTTCTTTAATTTAATCACAGCCCTTGAATTTGTCCTGTCCAATCAGTTGGCTTAGGATTGCCAACATGGATTTGTTGGTTTGTGAAGTGGGGTTGGAGGGGGAAAATGATGGGTTTGTTTTGGGGTGCAGGGGTCGAGGTGACAGAGATGATGAACAGTGATGTTTTGGTTTTGGCGGGCAAATTGTTTTAAGGTATAAAAGGGTTAATGGTGTTAATGGTAAATGGAAGGCAGGCGGGCAAATGGTTTTAAGGTATAAAAGGGTTAATGGTGTTAATGGTAAATGGAAGGCAGGGACTAACGATGTAATTCCCTAAGGACTAACCGTGTTAGTCCTTATGGACTAATGATGTAAAGGGTACATGGGCTAGGGTTAACAAGGTTAAGTGATTGGGCCTTAGTTAAATGGTTTGGGCTAGATTTAATGGTTTTGGATTTGGGCTTTTTATGAAGGCTTAAGAGCTTAAGGCTTATAATTAATGATTAATGGGCTGACCCGGCATATTAACTTGGGTGCGGGTTGGCCCAATAGGATGCTTATGTCCTCGGCTTCGATCATTGACTTTGACTTTGACTTTGACTTTGAGTTTTCACGCTCTTTCCATTCTCGTGCTCGGTTTTTGTCTGTTTTGTCTTTGTTTTTTTCCTTTAGTAAATATCCGCTACCTGCACAGTATACAAAGCAAAACAAACATATATTTGGCATTTTATGTCCGTTTTTAGTCATTTAGGCTCATTTTAATAGGTAAAAAGTATGTGTAATTAAGCACATACCAGAAACCACCAAGAAAATCGTTCAAATCAAAAGCAGAATTCAAGCTGCTTGTGATTGACAGAAGAGTTGCGTTGATTTGAGGCGTAAGCCTTTGGAATTTCAAGTTGGAGACAAGGTTATGTTAAAAGTTTCACCTTGGAAAAGGGTTATCTATTTTGGCAAACGGGGGAAGTTAAACCCGAGGTATATCGTACCATTTAAGGTGTTAGCAAAAGTGGGAACCATTGCTTACAGACTCGAACTTCCTCAACAATTAAGCAGGGTTCATAACACTTTTCATGTATCCAATTTGAAGAAGTGCTTGTCTGATGAATCACTTGTGATTCCATTGGATGAGATTCACATAGATGATAAGATTCACTTTGTTAAAGAACCCGTGGAGATCATGGATCGCGAAGTCAAGCAGTTGAAGCAAAGCCGTATTCCCATTATCAAAGTTCGATGGAACTCTAAACGAGGTCCTAAGGTCACCTGGGAACGTGAAGATAAATTCAAGAAGAAGTATCCGCATCTATTCACCAATCGCGCATCTTCATCCAATACCACATCTTGAGCCTTGCGGACAAGGCTCCTTTAACGGGGGAAGACTGTAACAATCTGTTATTTCATGTCATTTTACGACTTCAATCTTTTAGTTATTTATTTTTAGGATTTTACGCGTTTACTTTTAATTTTCATCATTTAGTAAAATCTCGTAAACTAAAAATCAACAATCAACGTAAACATAAACGGACATCAAACAAATAAAATTTTACGTCAAACAAGTTTTATATTATTTTTTACGAAAATAATAATTAATTTTTCATATATTTTTATTATACGTTACGTAAAACGTTTACGTTTCGCAGTTTGGAACCTTTTTGCATAAATGTAAATCATTCTACCTATCTACACTCAATCAAATACCCACAATTATTCCCAATACCCAAAAATTAAATAATTTCTTATATATATACATGTATGTCCGGATCCCATTAATAAAACACAAACAAAGTGATACAAATTTCCTTCTAGAAGTACCATATGCTTAATTACCTATGCAAGCAACCATTCTTACACATTTCATCAACTTCTTACACACCACCATGCTAGTTCTTACAAAATCTCATCCCTCCCATTCCTTGTCAATCTAACCATCCCCCTCCCTTATACAAACCATGGTTTTGTTTAATGGTTTTGCTAGATATTTCAAGTATAAATAGGTTCCTATTTCTATTATTTCATTTACTTCTCATTTTCATCTAGCAAAAGATAAAAATCTCTCTTGTTTCCTTATCATAGCTCACGGCTTAAACATAGAACCAAAAAAAATTCATAGTTTTTATTTTATCAAGATTACAAGTGTACAAGATTGGTTAAGGGTTAATTATAAGGTGTTTACAAGCAAGAGTTATTAATAAATAAGGGTTTGCTAAGAAAAAAAAGCTAGGGTTTTCAAAGGAGTATTTGGGTTTTATAAAAGAATTTTGGGTTAAAGATTTAAGTTTAAGTTTGTGTTTACTTCTACATTCATTCATATAAGGTTTACAATCACTTCTCATACTTTCATTTCAATTATTTTCATACATATATATTTGTTATATTGTTAAATCACCATCTAGTAATTATTTTATAAAGTTTATAAAATAAAACAAGTTTATACCTAATCAAAGAACTACATATTCATGATGAAAAGGTGTTTAAAATATGTTAAAATGCAAGAACATATTTTATTTGATATATTACAAGTGTTGGATAATTTATATAATTAATTGTTGCAAATTTATATATATAGTTTTATAAATAAATAATTATTATGGACATTTTATTTGGACATATTAGACATAAAATAGTTGGACATAAATTAGAGGACTTAAAGTACACTAATGATGTGGTATTATTTAATATAAAAGGCTTATACAAAATAAAGTTATAAAAACAATTTATATAACATATATATATTTGGACAGAATGATTATTCACTAAAGATACAAATTTTTATAAAATATAAAGGCTTAAGATTTAAATAGTACATTTCAAGATGATTCCGAATATATAAGGAACTTGAAAAACGAAGCTATAACGAAGAAAATATAAGATTTGCAAGATTTCGATAATTAAATGTATAATAATATTTTTATACAAAAACAGTTTGGATAAACTGTTTTGGTACAGATTTTTAAAAATCTGTAAACATTTTATTATGATAGATCATCTCGGTATCATTTCGTACATATAAAGAACGCGTAAAACGGAGTTAAAACGAGAAAGTTATGAGTTTTTAAAGATTTCGAAAAGTATATATAATTTCACAGCTTTTATGAAGCTGTGAAAATTGCGGAATAACTGCATAAACTAAAATCGGAGTTTTTGAGGGCTTTCGAGTCTGATTCGGCTAAAGTGTAACGCTACAAACTTGTTCGGAATGACGTTTTACTATGAATATCAAGTTTTCGGGACTAGAAGTGTATAGATTTTGAACTAGAAATTATAAAAGCTAGTTAACTTTTATAAATAATTTTTTGCCCTTTTTATATAAATACACGAAGTTGTTAGAAATGTAAAATAAGGTTTACGAGTGTTTTCGGGTCCGTTTATGCTATAAAAACCTTAAGAAATAATGTAGTATTACTTATATAATGTTTTTACATGTTTTTAACTTTATAAATATTATTTTACAAAATGATTAAATTATTTGTATAAAAATCATTATATAAATAATAAAAATATTAAATTAAGTGTTATTAACAAATAATCAATTATTGTACAAAGATAATATTTTTATGGACACATATACTTGGACATTAAATATCAAGCGTGACTTAAATATTGTTTCAACATTTATAAATTAAACAAAAACTATTAGGTGGTGATATAACTCTATAATTTATATTGTCATATTTATTTCAAATACACTATACTCATACGACCTATAAAATAATTAGGTTGCATTCAGATCACTCGTGATGTTTCACTTATTTGATTTTCTATAATCAATATATTTCACTTGAGGTGAGTTCATAGCCTCATTTTACACGATTACAATATATTTACAACTTTTGGGGTGATAAACATGCATTGTTTTACATTTGGACGCAAGTACACTTTTAAACAAATTATGAGTTTGCCTAAGTAGCGATAATCCACTATGCCCCTGAATCATGAACTGTTACTTACTTGGTGTAAGCGCAGATGTTATGAATAGATCTATTTGGGATTGACGGGGTCATCCCCGTTCGGGTGAATAGCGCTCACTAGGTTCGACGGATTAAACCAATGGACGTATACCATGTCGGATTCTGGATGTTGCGGGTTGAGCATCTACACAGGCACATTATTGGCATTAATTTGCAAACATACATGTTATAGCTTCAGTGTAATGAGTTTAGTGCATTCGTAATTACATTGTGTGATATTATATGTGTTACATTGTCATACACTTTGAATCTTGCGGTCCTACTTTATATACATACATAAACCTGTGAATTCACCAACTTTATGTTGATGTTTTTAAGCATGTTTTTCTCATGCCAATAAGTGCACAACATGGATATATTTGGAAGCATCATTTTGAAGTATAAATGCACTAAAGATTTACTGCATTACATTTTGGGACATTTTGCTATGTATCAAAATCTTTATGTGTTCACAACAATGAACGATTAAAGCTTGGAGCTTTTGTATCAAACATTTTAGTTAATCAAATGTATCTTTTTAAAATGACTCATTTAGATGTCGTTCTCTCATATCTTGTGCTATTGTATTATGAAGTAACACTCCCGGACATTAATCTAATGCGACCCTATTTGGGGGTGTTACAAAGACCTCCTGAATCTTTGACATGTACATATAATGTACTTCCAATTCATGTTCATCCGGTTCTTCATCCCTTTCATTTAGCCAATCACCATGATGTGCACTTAGTGGTACACCTTTCTCCTCCTGTTTGCACAACATCATCTTCTCCTTATGATAAGCATAATCTTTTGTCTGTTTTGGTTTCCTACACTCCTTAGCAAAATGCACAAACTCCTTGCAGTTGAAACACTGTATCCCAGTCTACTAAACTACCTGATTCCCTACATTTTGCTTAGCCCCATCAATTGTTACTGTCCTATGATTCCCAAACTACCCAGTCTGATTGTCATTCCTATGTCTAAGAGTAGTATTAACATTTTTGTTCCTGGTGTTTGATAAAGTTCTAAGGTTGTTGTTGGTAGGTTTGTAGATATTTTTGATGTATTTTGCAATGAGTGCCAAGTTTTTCTACATATCCTTATCTCTATGAGCTTGTTCTGGATCACTGTCTTCGTCCTTTTGGATGCTAACTTAGATGGAGGTGTGATTGCTTTGGCTATCTCTTTGCCTCTGTTTCTGGTAGGAGCATGAGATCTGGTTGATGGTGTTTGTTTTGATGATGGTGCCTAAGTTTTGTGAGGTTTTGGTGCTTGATAATATGTATCAGGATACTGTTGAGTAGTAGCAACAAGTGTGAGTGGATTTGCATTCTTGGCTAACTTTTCAGCACGGATTTCATTAACTTCATTCTGATACTGTTTGAGAATGTCAAAGAGCTTGTGATATGATCCTTTGTCCATGTCTACAGTTTGCTTGACAACTGTCATAAATCTTGACCATTTTGGGTAAAGTTGTTGAAGAAACTAAAAATTAACTTACATCATAGCAACTTCTAACTTGTTTATGATCATTTCATTCATCATTTTGTAGAACCTTGAATAGTATGACTCAATTGATTCTCTGTCTCTTAAAGTAAACTTACCAAACACCCAAAAAATATTAGTCTTGACATCTTGTTTGTTAAGTGACTCATCATGCTGTAACCTTTCAATGGCTATCCACATCTCTATAGTTATAGTATATGCATCAACTGTGGAATAAATGTCATCTCCAATTCCACTCAAGATCATATAAATTACTTCAGCTTCAGTATCAAAGTAAGCACATTTCTCAGGAATTGTATTCTTGTATGTTTCAATAATAGTGTGTTCATGTACTGCTTCTTTTGTTGTTGTTTCTGGTTTAGTTAGAATGAGGATTTCAATCATTATATAAGGACCATCAAAGATGTTGTTGATCCCACTTGAATAGATCTTGCTTAGCTTGTAAAAGGATTAGTTGTATTGAATAAATCCAAGACAACTATAGTAGAAACCTTGATTATGAATATAAAAAACTATGCAGAATCTAGTCAATGATACAAAGAAGAATTCTTTATAAAACAGTAACATAAAATCAATAACAAAACAAATTACCAAACTTTCAGCCTCAATATAAAACGAACACTCTTAATAGTGTTAGGGTTTACAAAACCTTGAAGCTATAAGCGATTGTATAAAAGATATATATCAAACTACATGCCCTAGGACCTCCTTTTATACACCAAGGAGTCCTACATGGCTTACAATATATTCCTAAATTATCATGATCTTCTAAACAAACAACTTATACATATCTTTTACCAAAATATCTCATACTTATCTCGTAAGTAATCTTGATAAGTAATCTTCATCTTTATCCTCCTGACAGTAGAAACTCTTCTAGCAGTTGTAATCTTTCAGCAGTTGTAACTTTCATACCAGCAACATTAACTTTTGTATAAGCAGCACTAATTGTATACAAGCAGTGGTAACTACTTAGAATATTTTCTTTATCCTTCACTGGCAGTACTAAGTTACACTAGCAGTACTAACATATACTAGCAGTACTAAGTTACACTAACAATAGTAACTTTTATACTAGCAGTATTAACTAGTTAGTAGGATTTTCTAAGTCTCTAAGAAGTCTTAACTTCCATAAGCAGTAGTAATATACATTAGCAGTAGTAATATACATTAGCAGTAGTAACTAACAGTAAGTAGTAACTAACAGTACTAACTACTTAGCATATTTTTCACTAAGATTACTAACAGCACTAAGTTATGCTTGACAGCAGTAACTCTAACCTTAGCAGTATTAACTCCAAGCAGCATTGAAAGGCTTTTAATCCCAACAATCCTCCCCTAAACTTGATGTTCATCTTCTGAATCTTCAAGTTTCATGAAAAGTCTTTCATTATCACCAGGAGGATGCATTCAAACACTTCCAGGATTCTTGCGTTGTTTTGTCATGAGTTTCAAAAGTTGATAACACATCTCATTCCACTGGTCAGTTTGAAGCTTCTTGTTGAGCATTTTTGTGATTGTTGCAGGTGTGAGTGGATACTTTTTCTCTACCAGCATAAAGATATGCAGATTCTGAAATCTCACAAAATGAACTCCACTTGAAGAAAATAGTTTCCAAACTGTCACTTTATAACCTTGTAGATTCCTCCATATTTCACTTTCTACATTAGGTTCAAACATTACTTTCAAATATCCACATAACACTCATTCATATGCCTCTTCTGGCCTTGTATTCCCATGTTTAGCTTTAACCAACTTCTAGAGTGTTTCTAAGTCTTCCCTGTAAGTATTCTGAAGCATTCGAATCATAGATGAATACCTTTTTGAACTTCCATCAGCTCTTATCAATTAAAAGTATCCCATCTTTCCTTCTTTGATGATTTTCCATTCAACTATGACTGGAGGCTTAGTGGCTAGAGGTATAGCATCAATTGCTACCTCATCATCTAGAACTATCTCCATATGTTTTTTCATCTCTGCCTCCTCTTGATCATCATCTCCTTTAGCTTCTACATGTTCATCTACCTTTTGCTTCTTTGAATTATCAGATTCAAGTTCTTCTCCAGCTCTTTTAGAACTTCCTTTTGGTTTTGTCTTACTGCCTTTCACCAACTCTGCATCAATGTCTACAAAAGTGTTTACCCTTTTCATCTCTTTATCAAACATCTCTTGGATCTCATCATAACTTTTGCTCTTCAGCTGACTGTGTTTGTATCCCGCCATGTTTTTCAAATAGGTAGACATTGTATTTCTCTTTTGAGCCTTAGTTAGTGGCTTGTTCCTTTTCTCTTGAGCTCTTAATGCTGTAAAGTGCTTCTTTCTCTTCTCCAAGAGTTCTACAAACAACTTTGACTTTTCTTCAATACTCAAATGTTCTTGTTCTTCTGTTTCCATTTGTTGAGCCAATTGAAAGTAAACATCCATCATAGCTTGTGTGTTATCCCATGATTCAATTAAAGCTATGTTGGCTTCTTCTTCCTTTTGTCTTGAAAACCTCTCTTCTTCTTCCAATTCAGCTTGTAGTTGAGCTTCAAGATTTCTAGCAACTTCTTCATCAAATGCAACTTGATCTTTTTTCTTCAAAGGTTTTTCAGGCTCAACCATTTTCGCCTTGCCTTTCTCTTTAGCCTGTGATGGTTGTTCAGGAGAAACTATTGGTGTAGATGCAGGTTCTTGCTCTTCTTGATCGTGAAAGATAATTCCTTTTGCCTTTGGTCTTGAGCTGGCAGGTGTAACTGTTGTAGCAGTAGTTGTAACAGCCTTAGGTTTTGTACTTTTAATCTTTATCAAAGTCTGAGCAAGAGTCAATTCTTCTGGAATTTCAATACTGGCAGTAGTAACTACTTCACCAGCAGTAGTAACTAGATCAGCAGCACTAATTAGAATTGAACTTGTAGTTGTAGCAGTATTAACCATAGGCTCTTGAAACACCTCATCACCATTAAGAACACCAGTATCAAACATCAAGTCTTCATCATTTCTCCCTTGAGTCTTATCAATCAAGGTCACCTCTGTATCAGCATCAAGATCAGCTATTTTCCTACCTTGTTTGGATGCATCCTCCTGAGCACCCAAACTAGCATCATTAGAGGATTCAATTCTTCTTGACTTACCAACCTTGTACAGTCTTCTAGGCTTGTAAGTTCTGGACCTCTTTTTCTTCTCTAGATTCTTAACTCTCTCCTTCAATGTGGCAATCTCTGCAGCTTGAGAAGTATTTGTATTTTCCAGGGCAAGAACCCTATCAGACAATTTGGTACAAAGGTCTATCAATTCATTAAGTTGCATTCTATCCTCACCACTTTGAGATGGATCATAGGAAGGGGTAGACACATGCTCCTCATTGGTAGCCTCATCAATGATAAGCTCTGTAGGACCACTGTCATTCCTTTGTTTCCTTCTTGACTGTTTCTTTTAAGGTCTTGATGTAGATGGTTGAGTAGTAGTGTGATGGGAATCAGTAGGAACTGCTGACCCTTCTCCCACTTCTTCAGGAGCTTGAACCATCATAGCTTGAAATAAAGGTGTGATCCTACCAGAAAATCCCTTTCATTTCCTCTTCATGTTAGCAAAAATCTTCTTGGTATGGGAGGGGGTAACATAGATCTCTTTATGTTTGGACATATCTTTAACTTGTTTATCCAGGAACACTTGCACAAACCTTGGATACATTAGAAATTTAACCCCACCTTCCAAGTTCTTTACCATATTGTTAAAAATGTACTTGGAAAAGTTAAATATTTGGTATGTGGCAAGCCAGATGATAGCAGAGGCTATAGTACTACTGAATTCATTCCAGGCAGTTGTCTTAGAACTAAGGCATTATAGAATTATATGAATTAAAAACTTCCAATGAGGAGAAATGAATGCTTTGTAAAAAGTAAGCTTTTGTGTATGGTTTTCATACCCCATTCTTTCTAGTTCTGCAAAACTGGTAGCAGTGGGTAGACAACCTGTTCCTTTAGCATCGTTTAGGTGAAGAGCTCGTCTTACACTTGTTTCAATAACGATCACATTCTTCCTATCTACTAGGGCTTGTATCTGCACTTCTACATTGACAGTTTGTACCTTAGCAATAGCCCAAAACTACTTAATGCATGAAGTATAGATGGTTGGATTCACCGTTAGCGCATATCTGATATAACTTGCATTCAGAAAATCAATGATTTGCTCAAACCCCTCACTTTCTTCAGGTTTATCTAAGAATGCGACTAGATTATGTGTTTCAGCGAATTTTGGGGTCGACATTGTGATGGGTTTTGAGGATTAAAGATGAAATTAAGTTAGGGTGTATGATTAGATAGTATATCAAAGTGTAAAATCGATCGAATAAGTGATTGAAACCCTGAATAGAAGTATTTATGAAATCCCCATTAACAGCATTAACTTGAACTAGTAGTAGTAAGTTAAGTCTGACAGTATTAACTTAACCAGCAATAGTAAGTTTATGCCTAGCATCATTAACTAATACTGGCAGCAGTAAGTTTAAGCTTAGCAGCATTAACTTTGATACACCATCATTAACTCCAATTTCATTCCAAAAAGCATTTCCATCATGAATTTTGACTCTCACAAGCTCTCTTTCTGTTTTTAATCTCATAATATCTCTGATTTCTTTTTCTCACCAATTCACTCTATCTGTTTTTATATCACACAACTCTCTTTTTGTTTTTCAGCTCACTATATCTCTCATTTCTTTTTCTTACCAATTCATTCTATCTGTTTTTATATCACACAACTCTCTTTTTGTTTTTCAGCTCACTATATCTCTCATTTCTTTTTCTTACCAATTCATTCTATCTATTTTTATATCATAAATCAAGAGCCCTTTCAGACAGTTTGGTACAAAATTCCATCAATTCCTTTAGTTTCATGTTGTCCTCCCCACTTCCAAGTTTGTTAACTCTTGAGAGAGGCGGATCATTGGACTGTTTAGATGGAGCCCCAAACCTAATTTGAGCTTTTACACTCCCCAATATGGTATCTTGGCACCTGGGACCACTACCTGAATCAGTTCCCTAAGGAAAAGACTCATTAAGTGTTGCCATGGATTAGGTCCTATTTATGTTACCACTGTCTTTCTCTGCTTCTAAGCTAGAAGCAGTAGTGGCAACCCTTTCCATTCTATCTTCCCACTCCTTAGCTCACTATTTCTCTTATTTCTTTTACTTACTAATACACTCTATCTGTTTTTATTTTCACACATCTCTCTTTCTGTTTTTATGGCTCACAATTCTCTTTAAACTAACAATATTAATTATAACAAACATAGTAAATAAAATAACAGCATTAACATAGCAGTATTAAGTATAACTAGCAGCACTAATTATACTTACCAGTAGAAAGTTAGTCCAACAACACTAACTTGAATTTCATCATTGGCTGATGTTCCATTCCATTTCAAGCATCATTTGAGCATAATCCGATGTATATAAACATAATTAAACTCCCCTCAATCAATACTTCAGAGGTTAAGTATTCCTATACTTGCAATCAGATATTGAAATATGCCAACATCAAATGCTTTTATGAGTAAGTCTGCAACATTATGATCAGTGTGAATCTTGATCACTTGAATTAATCTCTTCTCATATGAATCCATGATGAAGTGATGTCTAGTCTCAATGTGCTTAGTTTTTGTGTAAAACACTAGATTCTTAACTATGCAGATGGTGCTTTCATTGTCAATGAAAATCTTGGTATTCACAAAGTTGTATCCATAATCCAGCATTTGATTTTCGATCCATAACAACTGTCTATAACAATTAGCTGCAACTACATACTCTACTTCAGTAGTAGAGTTGGCAACTATAGTTTGCTTCTTGCATTGTCATGAAATCAATCTACTCCTAAGAAATTGACAACCTCCTATTGTGGATTTCCTGTCTAAACTTGCACCAGCATAGTTACTATCAGAATAAGCTTCCAAGTCAAATGGTTAGTCCTTAGGATACTAAAGGCCCAATTTAGGTTGACCTTTTAAGTATCTAAATATTCTTTTTACAACATGAAGATGTGAAACTTTAGGTTTGACTTGAAATCTTGCACAAGAACATACAACAAACATTATATGGGGCCTATAAGCTGTTAGATACATCAATGATCCAATCATTGATCTATATAAGTGAAAATCAACATCTTCAGCTTCTGCATCCTTGAGCAATGGCTTTGAAGTCTCCATGGGTGTACTTGCTATCCTCACAGTTGAAAAACCAAACTTCTTCAAGATTTCATCCACATACTTGTCTTGGCTAATAAAAATCCCATCTTCCTTTTACATCACCTACAATCCTAAGAAGAAAGTGAGCTCACCTATAGAACTTATCTGGAACTTCTTGTGCATCAATTTCTCAAACTCAATGCATAACTCCTTCTTAGTAGATCCAAAAATGATATCATCTACATATATTTGAACTAGTAAAATATCACCTTTGACCATTTTAATGAACAAAGTCTTGTCTATAGTCCCTCTCTAAAACTTGTTTTCTAATAAATAGGTAGACAAAGTCTCATACCAGGCTCTAGGAGCTTGATGTAAACCATATAATGCTTTTTCTACCTTATAAACTCTATCAGGGAACTCTGGATCTTCAAACCCTGAAGGTTAACAGACATAAACTTCATTTTCAATCTTGCTATATAAAAATACACTCTTCACATCCATCTAGTAAACAACAAAGGTCATGAATGAGGCATAGGCTAAAAATAGCCTAATTTCTTTAATCCTCGCAACTGGAGCAAAAACCTCATCATAATCTATTCCCTCTTCTTGAGTGTAACCATGTGCAATCAGCCTTGCTTTGTTTCTAACAACAATACCTCTCTTATCTTTCTTGTTCCTATAGACCCATTTTGTCCCAATGGCCCTCTTGCCATATGGTAAATCAACTAAAGTACAAACCTTCTGCAATTTAAACTATAGAAGCTCATCTTGCATTGCTTCTATCCAGCTTGGATCTGTTAAAGCTTAAATCACCTTCTTGGGTTCTACTTGTGATAGAAAATAAGCAAACAGACAAGTATGAAGGTCTTCATGAATTTTCCCTTCATAAACAGCATTAAGAAACCCTTGTTCATTTATAGTCTTTGTCATTCTCCTTGTTTGTACACTAAACTGTACATCACCAATTACATGATCAATTGAATGATCTTTATGGATTCTTTTATTTAGAGTAGAAGGAACTGGATATGTGGTAGTAATGTTTCTCATATCCACTTCTGTTTCATCACTAAAGAAATCATCATGTGTGCTTTAAGTGTAGCATTATCTCCCAAAGAAAACATGTCTAGTTCAGTATTAATACTTTAAGTACTATTTTCAGGCCTCTCTTGATCATCAATTCCACTTTCTTTACATACACCTTCATCATCCTTCTTTCCAGCATCACTAAAAGCTTATGCTTTATCATTACTAGCATTCTTTGAAGAGGAATCAAATAGTGAACCATCTTTCCATAGTGGCATCAAATGTAGACTTGGCTAGATCCTGTTTCTTTGCTAGAATGACCTGCACCAATACTTTCTTCTATACCTACAAAATCATTAGAGTTTGTACCTACAACAACTGGCACATAATTCATTGATTTTGTTAAAACATCAATATCAAACAGCCACTTTGGTCCATCACCTGCAATAATAGGCTTATCCTCCAAGAACCTAATATGCAAGTTTTCTTTTACTTTCCTAGTTCTAATGTTGTATACCCAAAAAGCCTTACTATTCATTAAGTATCTAACAAAGAATCCTTCATCTGACTTTCCATCAAACTTGCCTAAATAATCTAAGGTATTAAGAATGGTAACATGACACCCAAATGGTTTCATGAAGCTTAGAGAAGGTGTTCTACCTCTAAAGATTTCATAAGGGGTCTTGTTATGAGGCTTGACTACTAATACCCTATTCTACACATAGCAAGCAGTATTAACTGCTTCAGCCCAAAATGTAGTAGGTAACTTAGAGTCAGCTAACATGGTTCTAGCAGCCTCAATTAGTGTCCTATTTCTTCTCTCAACAACACTATTTTGTTGAGGAGTTCTAGCTACACTAAATTCCATCTTAATGCCTTTCTTTTCATAAAACTCACTCATAACTCTATTTTTGAACTCTGTTTAATTGTCACATCTGATTATCTTTACTTTCTTATCAACTAGATTTTCTATCTGAGTTATAAAGCTCTTAATAATGGCACTAGTTTCATCCTTAGATGCTAAAAAGAAAACCTAAGTAAATATGTTATAATCATCAGTGACAACTAAACAATATTTCTTATTCATTAAGCTGCTCACAAAATTTGGACCAAACAAGTCTATATGCAACATGAATTAAGGCTAAGTAATAAAGTTTTGAATTTTGGACTTACAGGAGGCTTTGTGTTGTTTTCCCTTAAGGCAAGCAACACAAGTTTGGTCATTTTCAAAATGTTTTATAGGTAAACCTTTCACAAGGTTATCATTAACAAGTTTATTAATAGTTTTAAAATTTGTATGACCTAGCCTCCTATGCCATAGCATTGATTCATCAAATGTGGCCTTTGCAACAAGATAAGTTAAACTCTCTTTAGGAACAATATTCTTCATATCAATACTGTACATATTGTTCTTGCTAGGAACATTAAGTAAAACTTGACTTTCATCAGCTAACTTAAAGTCAGGAGATAGAACAAAACATCCAGTGTCAGTAAAAAGAACACTGTTCTTTTTGTCACACATCTATGAGACACTAAAAAGGTTAAACTGACATTGGTCTAGCACTATAAACTGTAGTTTTGGGATGAGCAGTATTAACAGGCCTAGCAGTATTAAGTGGTCTTAGGCCAGTTTTCATTAAAACTGCTCTTGAAACTATGTTCCTGTGAGCACTGGGGTGAGCCTTTTTAGCAGAATAATTGTAATTCACCCTTATATAATTATTTCTAGATACCATCCTTTCCCTTTGATGGTAATTGCAGTTAGCCTGCACATGGTTAAAACTTCCACAAACAAAACAAGTTTTATTGTACATCACAAAGTTACTTCCTAGTTGTTGGGACTTTTGATTATTCCAATTTCTTTGATTTCCCCTAGGAGTTTGTGACCTGTATATTTTAGCATACTTAACTGGTTTCCTAACTGGTTTTTCTTGTTGTTGAGGTCTAACAAAATTTATCTTAGCAACAGTAGGAAAAACAGTTTTCTTCTCTAACTTATCATTTGACACCAACTCCTCAACCAATGAGGCATCAGGAGATTCCCTAATCTCATTAGAAGTATCTTCACTAACACTCTTACTAGTCTTAGGTCCATATCCTTCAAACTCAGGCTGTTGGAACTCCTCTAAACTAGAGTTGGACAAATCAAGGTTTAGGGGTGAAAATAATCCTGTAGGAGGAGGTGGAACAACATTATAGCTTACAAACCCTAAACCTTTTATACTTTTATCAGGTATCTGACTCCCTATTAATTTGTCTAGACTCTTAGAAGCATTATCAAAATTTTCAATCTTAAGTTGATTGCTTTCTTTTTCTTGCTTAAGCTTTTCTAACTCACTTTTAAGCACACTAATTTCTGAGTCTTTATATGAGATATCTCTTTTTAGAACAGCAAGTTGCTCACAAAATAGAACCTCATTATTTTTTGTAAAAGACAAGTTGTTCTTCTACATATGCTAACCCTTTTTTATAAGTAGCTAGATTGAACTCAAATTTGTTAAACTCTATTCTTAAATCATCAAGTTGGGTTTTAAGAGTTTCAAAGCTTTTTAGATAGGTTTTTGAACAAGTTTTATCATTATGTACCTCAGAGTCTGAAAAAGTCATAAGAGCCATGTCTGTAGGGACTTTTTCATCTGCCATAAAGCTTTAGTCAAAACCAGCTCCATCAATAGCCAACATGGCTTTGCAAGAAATTTCTTCCACATTTATAGTCCTTCTAGAGTTGTCTTGATTCTTGCTCATGTTATCTTGATTCCTAGGTCCTCTACATTCCCTTGTAAAGTGTCTCAACATGTGACAGTTGAAACACTCCACCTTTGACTTGTCATATCCAGCTGTGTCACTCCCATTGATAGTAATCTTTCTACTAGTTTTCTAGAAAAAAATTTCTTGTCCTCATGCTCATCAATGTTAACTGCCACTTCAAATCCATCTCTTCTAAGTCATCTTCATGGATTTGTTCAAGGTCCTTATGTACAAGATGAGATCCATTTGGTTAACTGGCAAAAAATGCATAAACAGTGTCATCACTTAAGTTAGTAGTACTAACTTGAGTACTAGCAGTGCTAATTTGAGTATTAGCAGTACTAACTCCATAAGCAGTATTAACTTCATTAGTACTGCTAGTAGATGACACAAAAGCGAAGTTCTGAGAACTTAAGCTTGAGCTTGCGGTTCCTTTAACCTATTGTTCAACAATCTTGAAATTGTTGTAGAGATCATCAAAGCTCATTGTGTCTAGATCAGGTTTATTCCTCCAGACCACAACATAAGTATTCCATTCAAAAGGCAGACTTCTCAAAATTTCAAATTAAGATCTTCTTGTGAAATATTTTCACCAAGAATAGCCAACTGACTTACATGTTGGGAATTATGCTTTCCCGACTTAGTACCGCTAGTTGTAGTAGAAAGTACCGACAATTATAGTTAGTACTGTTAGTATTAGTTTGTACCGCCGGTATAAAATAGTTAGTACCGTTTAAGAGATATGCATGAGATATTATAGGAAAAGATATGCATTATCTTCTACGCGTTTTGTAAGTCTGTTAGGGTTTATCCTTGGTGTATAAAAGGAACCCTACGACATTAGAGAATATATATCTCTTACCACATCTCTTAATATCATAGTTAGTAATCTGTAATCATTTTAGCAGATTACTACAAAAGTTTAGTTATTAATATTTATTGTTCTTCTTAGCATTATAAGTTAGTTTCCGCATAACTTATTGTGTTCATAGTCATTGTTTCTCCTGTAGTTAGTGTGGAACTATCCATATTGGCTACAACCCTTAACAAGCTAGAAAGATCTATATTGAATTGGGATCTACAAGTGGTATCAGAGCAAATAGAGAAACTCTAAGTAAGAAGAACTAAAACCCTCCAGTTATAAACCTCTACCTTATAAATCTATTTAATGGCTGGATCAGATGATGAGATTCCACCACCATCACCACCACCACTACAAACATAAACACTAA
>BQNB010109809.1:0-12272 GCA_026074375.1 Tanacetum coccineum
TCATGCTTTAATGAATTTTTCTTGCATTAGGGGTATTTTGGTAATTTCACATTTGTTGAGATTTTTAGGTTTTACAAATACATATGCGTAGAGGATCCGACACTTTAAGCTAGAAATCCTGTCATGGAGGTTCTTGTATATTAAATCTACCTGATCATAGGTCGGTCCTCACGAAACCGAAGGTTAACGGTACCTAACTTTGACGAATGACAAAGACATATTCGTCCATATCTGTTGTTTATTACTAACCCTTTTATGCAGGATTAGACGACGGTGGCACGACCTCATTACCAGCTGAGTCAGGTTCATAACCGCATGCTCATTCTCAAGACTTAAAGTTTCATGAAATCAAGAAAGCTCAAGATCAAACATTGATAGAGACTTCCGCTACTCTGATATACAACATCTTCCTTAAAGACATAAAGTGTTCAAGTTAAAGATTATCAAAGGAGATTGTTAGACAGCTTTCACGATGACATAAAGTATGAGCATGTTGGTCCTATGACACAAGATCGCAAGAAGGCATAGTGTTACAAGATGATGAAGTGATGAGGCATGATTTATGATCTCAAAAAGTTCAAGATCGCAGTTTATCAAGCATGAAGGAACAAGCTCATGGTCAAAGATAAAAAAACACTACAAAATAATGCAAGATAAAGAACAAGATTCAAGACTCAGAGAAAGATCAAAGAACATTTATATAATGCTATGTTTAAATATTTTTAAAATGGAGTGGCCTCCCTTAGGGGGAGATTGTTAAGATTCTAGAAAAGTATCGTTCACTTACAGTATTTACTTAATTAGCTCGTAGTCTACGCGCTGTAATAACTAGTGAGCTAATCGGACAGACCCATGGAAAGCCCATGGGTGGCCGGCCCATTGTAAGGATATACATACCCTCTCCACACATGGAGAGGGTGTTGGTTTTCATTTATTCATAATGTTAATACAAATAAGTCATAAAAACATTTATGTATATATTATGAAATATCCATGTTTTGTCGATGACAATCATAAAATCATCGAAAGTAGAAAATAAAGTTTATATGTTTTAAACCAATAGTTTTCTAACTAAATAATCATCATACATTATCATATTCATCACTCGCATCATTAGCCATTGTTAGGAATAAGAAAAGTGTTTATTATTAATAAGAATTGGTCATTGTAAAGTATATTGTTTAGATAGTAAGTATATTATAATAAAGTCTATCTTGGTCAAACTTAAGTAATATTGACCAATGTTTAACTAAAGTAGGAAAATAGATAGGATTAGTCAATAAGTATAAATAGCCATTAGTAGGGGTATCTATACAGGGTCTTTACATTTTAAACACACACTTCCTTAACCTCCCTTCTATTTTCCTTTCTTAATGAAAGCTTTGAAAATGATAAAAAAAAATACTCTCTAGCTCCTCTCTCTTATTATTTAACTTTCGTATGATACTATAGTGCAAACATGACATATAACAAGTGGTATCTATCATTAGGAGAGACCTAGTTTGTGTTTTCATGTATCAAATCAAGCTTAATTATGTGATTTTTTGATCTAGGAGCTTTCGAAACTAAGAAAACGTGTAAGTTTTGTATAATTTAGATACTAAATTTACTATTTGACACGATTTTGATCCTAAAACGCTATTAATAACTTTTAGAAATGTCAAATTATGGATTTAATAGCTAGTATACAAAAATTATTCGTTTAGAGTTGATTTTGATAGAAAATTATTGAATTTAATAGCTTTCATAACATTAAAAACTAGTTGCGGTAACTGTTTTTGTCCTTAAACTGCTTTCATAACATAGATAACAGGTTTCGGAAACTGTTTTTAGTGATAAGACAACTTTTGTATCGTAGAATTAAGGATTCGGTAATCGTTTTTAGGCGGGAAAGTTACTTTCGTAAAAAGGTTTAGCTTTCATATCACTGATTGAGCTTTCGATAACTGTAATACGTAAGTACAATAGTTTTCAGAAACCAGTACTTAACTTTTAGAAACCAGTCAATAGATTTCGTAAACCAGTAATTCACTTTCGGAACATATAACTTAGTAAATTTGAAAGATAATATTACAAATTATCACTTTAAACTGCAAAAGTCACATTTATAAGTTTCTTGATAGTTTCGTAGCAAATATTTTACGAAAGTTAAGGTTTCTTAAGCTTTACGAAAGTAGTGGAAATTTGGAATTTGCGAAAGTAGAGGTTTCATATATTGGAGCTTTCGGTAACCGTTTTCGGTTTCGTATTCTGTGGAGCTTTTATATTCTGTGGTTTCGTAATTGGGGTTTCGTATCAAGAACTTGTTCTTTGTTTTATATTCCAAAGGTTTTGTATCCGAGGTTTCATATGAAAGGTTTCGTGTCACAGTTTCATATTTGAGGGTTTCATATACGAAGGTTTTGTATTTCCAAAGGTTTCGTAACAGAGGTTTCGTACTACAGACTTGACACAGTTTCATAACATTGAGGTTTCGTAAGACTTGGTTTCGTAAATAGAGGTTTCGTAACACAGCTTTCCTAATTGAAGGTTATGTAATTCAATTTTTGACTTTGAAGGTTTCTTATCTCAGTTTCAGAGGTTTCGGAACACAGTGTTTGGGGTTTTGTAACACAGTTTCAGAGGTTTTGGATCTTCTTACCTTCAGAAATTGAGCTTTCATATAAAGGCTTCTTGTTACTTAGACTTTGTGTACAAGTCAAGGTTTTGTATTGGTGTTGTTTTAGTACAAGCTTCGTTGTTAGTGCTCTTGGATCTCACGATTACAAGACTTTATCTTTAAAATGATTCAAGTTTGCATTGTATTCATTGTTTGATTCACAGCATGTCTGATTCAAATCAACAAACTCTTACTGAATCAGGAGCTACTGATTGACCTCCAATCTTTGAGAAAGGGAATTTATATACCATGGGAAAGTCGGTTTAGGAGGTTTCTAGAAAATAACCAGGAAGACGGGGAATAGATGTGGCAGTCAATTAAAAACGAACTTATAAGAGGCCAATGATTACTGATCCAGATGATCTAGATAATGAGATACACGAACCACTGTCTAAAATGACTGAAGCTAACAAGAGATAATACATTGCTGATGTTAGAGTAATGAATTATCTTCCTCATGCAATACCAAAGGACATCTATAATTAAGTGGATGCTTGCAAAGATGCTCAAAAAATGTGGGTACGAATTAGAAGGTTGGTGTATGGTTATGAAGTAACTAAACATGTAACACACTCACGACTCATGAATGAATTTGAAAATTTTGAAGCAAAGGAGGGAGAATCATTAGAATCTATGTATGAAAGGTTGTCAACACTTGTAAATGTTATGGATCGTAATGATGTTCGTCCTATCAAAGTATCCATCAACACCAAGTTTCTCAATTCTTTGCAACCTGAGTGGAGCAAATATGTTACACTAACTCGTCAAAATAAAATTTTGAGTGATGTCGAGTATGTTGCATTATATGATGCCTTACTACAATTCGAGCCACATGTCCAAGTATCTAAGGTAGAGAGAGCTACAAAGAACCATGATCCATTAGCACTAATTGCTCATTCAAATGCTTATTCATCGCAATCTCATGCAAGTCCTTCATACTCTTAGTTACCACAACCATATTATGTCACTAATCCTTCATTCGTAGTTGATTATGAAGAAGATTATCAAAGGGAGTTTGTCATATACACATATAGAAAACTAAAATTTCAACCCCCTTAGACTAATTACCTCGAAGGATAGCTAAGTGTTCATCTAAGAGGATTAAGAAATCACTAGTTTAAAACACCATGTTTTACCATTTTAATAAATATGCATACATTTATTATTATTAATTTTTTTAAATAACATTAAGGATCACGGAATAAGAATACTAAAAGGATAAATTCATCGTCCTCGATTTTTCACCCGCCCCAAACTAAGCTTAAAAATGAAATCATTATTAAATACAAGTTAAGATGCTAACACTACTCATAAATGAAAATTGTGTACGAATAGCTACTTTCTGCTCCCTTATTCCTAAATCCTCTAAGGGTTTTATTTTTATTAATGGTGAAAAATAAATTAAATCCTTATTCATATAAAGTAAACCTGGTTTAGACCATAAATAGTTTGAAATTCTTTCCTAAAGAGACGATATGGTGAGAATAAGGTCCACATTAAGGTTCTAAATTCGCATGATTTAGGGGTTATCCTTTTTATTTCATCCGAAACAACTCAACTACAAGTCCAGAGACGGAGGCTTTATTTAGATAACCCCGGAGTCGAAATTTAGCTTTATTATTATTATTATTATTGCAACATTATTAAACCTCCCGGTCCTTTAAACAACTGTCACATCGGTATGCGAGCCGACCATGATCCAGGAGTCTTATTTCGACCAGGAGATCCTCGATCTTTTTGAAAACTGTCACATCGGTATGCAAGCCGACCATGATCCAGTAAACTTTTATCAGTCTTAGATTTATTATTCTTACCATGGGCCTTCTTTTGAAAACTGCCACATCGATATGCAAGCCGACCATGGTCCAATAATCTTTTATCAGCCCACAGTTCTTATTATTATTATTACCTCCACCTTTTAAACGAATGCCACATCGGTATGCGAGCAGACCATGGTATAGTGGTCTTATTTCGGCTTCAGTTTATATT
Organism: Tanacetum coccineum; assembly: GCA_026074375.1. Classification (NCBI taxonomy): domain Eukaryota; kingdom Viridiplantae; phylum Streptophyta; class Magnoliopsida; order Asterales; family Asteraceae; genus Tanacetum; species Tanacetum coccineum. Next base: position 4,649 of record BQNB010109809.1, read on the forward strand.
ATTATTATTATTATTATAGCCAAATTTCAAGTCTTGTGGTCTTTTAACTACCTAGACAACGGTACCGAGCCGTCAGGAATCGGTAGCCTATTTCCCCACAACACTGACAAAACCTTGATGTGTACCTTACTTTCACTAGAAGGAATCTCTACGAAGGGATCTAAACTAAGAATCGCAAAAACCAAAGCAACTTTATTTATTTAACAAATATATACGTTTATTAAGCTGGTGGGAGTAAAAAGTCACAATTAACCTCTATGAGCTAAAAAGAGATCCAACTACTCCACACTTAGCATCTAACTCTATCATTTTTCGTTCTTCACAAATTTAAAATCTTTAATAGAAATATCTGCGAATGCTTAGTCTAATAAAATCAAGCTTTGCATATATAAAGTCTATTATGGAAACTTGCAAAACTCTTGGCTTTTTCAAGCTAAAATTCACGTTTTAAAGCTTCTTGTATAAAAGTCTAGCAAAAGCTTTAATTTATATAAGTTAAGGGGTAAGCTAGAGTGCAGCATGCTTGATCAATTCAAAATTTATTCTTATTCTCACCATCGGAAAGTCAAAAATTTATGTCAAAACACTTAAATTTTTTTTAAATTTTGGCGTCAAATCAAATATTTTTGGTGGCAAAACAGGGTTACGTTAAGACAAAGCAAATGCAAGTAAGATCAAATCAATAGATACCCCCCATACTAGAACTAAACATTGTCCTCAAGGTGAGACTGCCACCCCCATACTAAAATAAATGCATAATCCTAATATAAAAGGGTCTCTATGTAAATCTAAAGTCGTTTATTAATTATGCTAATAGATAAACGTTACTCAATAAGATCTAGGATATCAGATTCCCATATATGAGCATGCTAAGGATTGAAGCTCGAGTGGACGATGGATAAAACCATGAGCACGAGAGTCTTCATAATCTGGGACAATCCTAGACATAAAACACAAGCCACGAAACACGAGAAAGGAAGAGGCGAGCCTCCTCACATCACACTTATTAGAAAATAGAAAGAAAAAAAAACACGGGTTGCCTCCCAAGAAGCGCTTGTTTTTGTGCGAATCTCTAGCTTGACTCTCCCTATATCATCGTAATATTAGGGACGAAACATTTGGAAGAGAAAATCTCCATCGGACTTTCATTCAAGATGTTTAGATAAACATTGAAGCACATGAAAGTTCCACTCCCATGAGATACCACCGGCTCTAGAGAATAGAAACCAAAAGCGAAGATGTCGGGGTCAAAAATGGTGTCCTCACTCCCGAAGGAGAGAAGAAAAAGAGAATTCACAAGATAAGTAAGAAAAGGAAGAAAGATTTTGAGGGAAAAATAATGGCGATCCTCAAAGGTAATCCTCACATATGTTAGAGAAATAATTTTCTCTTGAATCCCAAGGTCGAAAACTTTGACCATACTCTTCAAATTATTATTATCATGTTCATCCGTTAAGCTTCTTGGGTCATGATCAAAAAATACCTCAGGAAGGAGATTAGGGATAGTGTCGCTAATAAGCAAACTCTCAAGATAGATTATGTCTCCTTCCGATTCATAATAACTATCCTCAAAATCTATAGAAACATCAATATCTAGAAAAGCATCGATCTTATCAATATCGCCTCCTGGGTCGAAACACTCATCCTCATTAGCATCGGAAAAAGGTGTGACTGGCAAAACCGGCTCATAAAAGTTAGAAACATAAGAGTCCTCGCTCTCGATCACCTCATTAAAAAGAGGATTTACGTCACTAGAGATGTACTCGTCATCAAATTCAAAAAGAGGGTTCGAATAAAATATAAAATTTCTTCCTGAACGTCCTCCTCAAGAAGTGTCTCACCATCACCAGAGGTAAAATCATTTTTAGAATTGAAGAGAGGATTAGAGAAAGTTTCGGGATTATCACAAAAAGGCAAATCATACTCACTGTTATTGTTGGATGTATCCTCAGACTCACTTGGGATTGGGACAAGGTCCTCAACACTAGATTTTATTACTTCGTCTGATTCCTTTTAAGGAATAGTGCTAAGATACTCATCCCTCATGTTGAGAGAGTCCTTAGGCTCCACAGTTGGTAAGTCGAGAAGGGAAGTCATAAAAAGATCATCATTGTCATCTCCTGGTGAAGGTGAGTAAATGTGAGCAGGTTTGTCGGTGAACCTCTCAAGAATGGGATCAATAATCTTAATATCAGACTTAGGCGAAGAATCGGTCGATAGATCTTGGTTTAGTAAATATATATTTTTGCTAAGCTCAGCTTCAAGATCAAAGTTATCATCCTTATTTCCTAGTGGAAATGGGTCAAGAAGAGCGAGTTCATCGGCGAACTCCTCAAGAAGAGAATCAGAAAAAGGAGTTGTACTGCCACTTGAGGGATGATTTGATTTCTTAAATTTTAACACTTTGTAGAAACAATCCTCGCATGTGATGTTAATAAAATTAATGCGATGCTTATGAGGATGTTTTGAAGTGTTATCAGCATGAATGATCAATTGTTCATTACCATTTCTCAAAATAAGCTCTTCTCCGTGTACATCGATTAATGCTCGTGCCGTTCTCAAGAAAGGCCTCCCGAGAATTAGGGGAACCCGAGGATCGACATCGTAATCTACTACAACAAAATCGGTCAGAAAATAAAACTTTCCTACTTTCACAAAGACATCTTCGGAAACACCGACCGGATAAGCAATTGATCGATTTGCGAGCTCGAGAGTCATGCGAGTTAGAGTAAGTTCCGAGAGTGAAAGCTTCTTCCATATGGAAAGAGGCATTAGATTAATGCTAGCGCCAAGATCGGCCAAGGCTAAGCACTTATCTAGTTCCGGAAAATCACAAGGTATGAGAAATCTGTCGGGGTCTCCATGTTTTTCAGGCAACTTTTTAAGGTGCACCGCAGAACAATTTTCATTTAATGGAGTATTTACAAATTTGAATAATTTCTCCTTATTACTAAGGAGACTCTTAAAAGTAGAGGCGAATTTAGGTATGTGTAGAAGAGCATCCTCAAAGCTAAGGTCGAAATGTAATCTTTGAAAGATTTGAAGAAATTTCAACATTTAATAATTAGCTTTCTCACGGAGCTTTTGTTCGTTAAGCCTTGAAGGATAAGGTATCGACAGATTAGGATTAGTCTTTGGAGCAACATCGGGCTTTAGAATAGGAACTTGGATAACCGAAGGTTGGACATGTGCGGTACTTCCTAAATTTATAGTTTGCACCTTGTCCTTTGTCGCCTCTGGTTCACATTCCACTTCCTTCGGAAGAGGAGAAATAGTAGGTGGAATCGTAGGTCCATCATAAGAAACACCACTTAGGGTAGTGATAGCTTTCAAGTCGCCTCTTGGGTTAGCAATGGTATTACTAGGAAGTGATCCCGAACCCAAAGGACTTTGCATCTGAAAGAAACTAGCCATCATGTTCTTTAGCTCATTACTTTGTTTTGCCATCGAAGTCTCAAAATTGTTCTTCATTTCTGTTTTTATTATAGTTATCAGATTTTGCATGGCTCTCATATTAGTCTCATTAATCTTTATATAGTTTGATAACTCATTCGAAGGTTGAACTTGATTTTGATTATTCGGAGCTTGATAATTTCCTTGATTAAAATTATTTCCTCGGTTCTGATTGTATCCTAGATTTTGATTGTATCGTTTTTGATTATTTTGCACATTCGGTTGATTGAAACCGGGTGGTCCGAGGTAATTATTCGAGCGATATCTAAGCATATTATGGTCACCTTGTGGTTGGTAGGCATTACCCCTCGAATTGCGGCTACCCGTAGTAGCATAAGTAGCCTTTTGAGTGTAGCCACCGACGGCTGGGCACTCGGTAAAAGAATGGGGACCACCACAAGTCTCGCACTTCGTATTCACAGATTTGACCGATTGTATTTGTCTCATCATATCTAGAAAATTCTTATTCATCATTTCCAATTGTCGAACGACTTCTAGGCTCTCGGTAGTAGTAGTAGTAAAAGAGATAGTTTTAGATGTCTCATCTTGAGTTGCTGAAGTGTCCAGATGGTTGTGGTGAGCGGTCATGTTCTCGATCAAATCGTAACATTCTTCCGGTGTCTTATGCATAAAAGTTCCTATTGCTGCAACATTGATGGTGTCTCGATGCCTTAACGTCAAACAATTATAGAACGTATCAATTTGTGTAACTAAAAGCGTATTATGGTTAGGACACTGATCGATGGACAACTTGTAACACTCCCATGCCTCGAATAATGATTCGTTCAACTCTTGTCTAAAATTCATGATCTCATTCCTCAATTTAGTCACCATTAAAGGAGGAAAATATTTTGAGAGAAATTTCCTCATCATACCGTCGAAAGGGTGGATGGAATTCCTTGGAAGGCGATCATACCAAGCACGAGAGGGTTCTGTTTCTTAGCCAAATCGGGCTAGGCCCCCCTCAAGAACAATGGGGAAAAGCATCAACTGTGAATAGATTAATGTGTGGAACATTCTTGGTAATTAAGCGGTAGAAGTTATCTTTGTTAACCTAACGAAAATGAGAATGGGGATCTCCTCTCTCCAAAACCTGAAATTTACTACTCGAAGTTTACTAAGCGTAATAACCCGACTTATTAACTCAAAATTTTCGACAAGTAATAACTGGAATAACATTGCATCTCCGTAACCCTCGGTAGGGTGCTTGGAGTAATTTCCGACAATAGTACGCGTAATCCACCATAGTAGCAACGGGTGAATCTCTACAAAAGTTCGAAGCTCGGGTCGACTATTTTCATGAACGATTCTAATACGATTAGTCGCTTTGGAATCGTGGAAGATTCAAAGATTAAATTCGATGAAGAGCGGGTGCGCATGCACTAAACAAAATAATAGAAATAAATCTAAAACAAAAAATATTTTTTTAAAACCGATAGTCAAAGGTGCACGGTAGCTCTCTAGAAAACGCACAAAGAAGCGGAGGAGCGGGTAAGCGCGAAGCGTTTTAAAAACCTTCTCCTTTCGGGTCGAAGTTCGTATGATCAACCCTCCTTATACCTCTCTTATAGTTTGTTAATCTAAAAGTGAGCCGATTAAACAATTGACAACACGGTTTCTTTTGTTGTTTTTCAATTTTTTTTTTTGGTATCTTTTCATATACTTAAGAAAAGATAAATTGTGGTGTTTTAAATAAATCCACTCACAAAAATAAATCAAGAAAAATAAAATATTTTTGTGTTTTTTAAAGTTTTAATATAAAAGAAAAATAAAGAAATGGTAGAAATTTATATTCAAACTTCAACGCGATAATCGTTTCACACTTCCCCGGCAACTGCGCCAAAAATTGATTCATCTTCAAATATATATATATATATATATATATATATATATATATATATATATATATATATATATATATATATATATATATATATATATATATATATATATAGTAAAAGCAAATCGGCAAATCACTCTTGTGAAAGAGTAATAAGATAATTACTAATAAAATATATTTTCGGAAAGTATCGATTAGAAAATTACCCTTAGGAAAGGATAAAGATCAAATCGTTCCCGAGTCGTTTTCCCAACGAAGCGTGAATTGAAAATCTTGTTTCAGTTCGTGATCGCGTGCTTGAATATTCAATATTTTGGATTTTGAATTCTAAATCTAAAAACGCAAAGGGAATACACATAAAGGCACGCTAATCTAGAAATTAAGGCAACTTAAAAATTTAACGACATTTTAAACAATTAAAAACTTTTTAATAACTAAAATAAACTAATTATTTATCTAAAACTGAAAAATTAAAACTCTAAAAGCTCAAAATGCAAATTTCTAAACTTAAAATGTATTAAACTAATTTTTAATAATAGAAAAATATTTTTTTGAAATTTTAAACTAATTAAAATTGTTTTTTAAACTAAATAATACTAAAAATTAGATTAAAAATACGAAACTTAATTCTAAAATTATTTTTGTAACCGATAATCGAACAAGTGTACGGTAGCTCTCTAAAAAACATACAAAGAAGCGGAGGAGCGGGTAAGCGCGAAGCGTTTTAAAAACCTTCTCCTTTCGGGTCGAAGTTCGTAGGATCAACCCTCCTTAAACCTCTCTTATAGTTTGTTAATCTAAAGGTGAGCCGTTTTCACAAGTGACACAATGGTTTTTTTTTCAATTTTTTAGGTATTTTATAAAATATTTTTGTATTTTTATACTTTTATATAAAAGAAAATGAAAAAATATATAGAATTTTAAAATATATATTCACAAACAACGATAACTTCATGGGGAAGGGTCTTCAATGCACTAATTTTCAAACTTCAATGTGATAATCATAACACAGTTCCCTGGCAACGACGCCAAAAACTTGATTCATCTCAAATAATATATATATAATATAAGCAACTTGGTGCAAATCGCTCTTGTGAAAGAGCAATAAGCTAATTACTAATAAGATATATTTCCGAAAAATAATGATTAGAAAATTACCCTTAGGAAATGATAAAGTTCAAATCGTTCCCGGGTCGTTTTCCCAATGAAGCGTGAATTGCAAATCTTGTTTCGGTTCGTGATCGCATGCTTGAATATTCAATATTTTGGATTTTGGATTCTAAATCTAAAAACGCAAAGGGAAAGCATATAAAGGCACGCTAAACTAAGAATTAAGGCAATTTAAAAACTTAACGACATTTAAAATAAATTAACAACTAATTAATAACTAAAAATTACTAACTAATTATCTAACAATGACAATTTAAAACTCTAAAAACTCAAAATGCAAATTTCTTAAACTAAAATGACTTAAACTAATTTTTAAAAGAAAAAATATTTTTTTGAATTTTTAAACTATTTAAAACTATTTTTTAAACTAAATAATACTAAAAATTAAATAAAAATATAAAACTTAATTCTAAAATTTTGAGAAAATTACTAAATATACTAGACACTAAACTTGAAGTTTACAAAGAAAAACGAGTGAAAAACCTAAAACCAATAAGCTGTGAAAATTGAAATAAGCCGAATAAGCTAAAAACTAAAGAAAGCATAACAATTAAATGGTGCAAAGGTTAAATGAAAAAGACCCAAGGGCGCAATGGTTAAGGTGTGTGTGTTGTGTAAGGGAGGTCACAGGTTCGAGTCCTGTGACTTACCTTTTTGTGAAAACATTTTTTTATTCTTCTTTTTGAAAAAGCTAAAGAACAAGCACAAATAAGCAACTTTAATGAAAGAACTTATATTTGAAACTTATTAATTAAGCTAGGAAAAAGCAATTCAAGAGTGACAGATTAGTTTTTTAAGACTTTTTGAATAGTAAGCTAAAACTGTTTGGCTTGTTTGGACTTAATAAGCAATAAGAAAAACAAAAAAGCTAAAACAGACCCTAATCTAGACTCATATAAGCACTAATGACTAAGAATAAGCAACTAAATTAAGCTAAAAAAACAACAAAATGCATTAGACAGTTGACTCAAAATGGATTTTTATGAACTTTTACCAAAACTTTAAGCTAAGATTAAACACTAATAAGCAATAGGTATAAGATGAAAATCTAAAAACCGATAAAGTCCTATAAGCTAATAATGTAACATTTCTCATTTTCGCGCCATTGTACGACTCTATTAATGATCACCATTTATTTTAGTCCGATACGGGTTTACTTTT
>BQNB010109809.1:12441-22680 GCA_026074375.1 Tanacetum coccineum
TGAAGAAAAATTAATAATAAACGCAAGGAAAGAACAAAGTGAAACGTACCAATATCCAAAGAAGTAAATCCGAACAATATATATCAAGACACTGAATGGGAAGAATAGATCATCCGTACCGACAGGGAACGAACCAGGAATCCTAAAATAGGAGTAAGATCTCCGAACGAGTAATCGAGCAATCGAACAACCCAATAATAATAATAGCAATAATAACAAGTATCCAGGGTATCCGTAAACGTTAGATAGAAGGGAAACTTACTATCTACGCAACTGAGCCTAACATAATCGCTCATCAGGTAAAAGAAGAATTCCAATAACTATATAACCATCCTTATCATGATCACACATATCATAACATATTACTCTATCACCTAACAAATAAACACCAATCAATGCAATCATGGGCACAAGTCTACGAGTGTGATGCCTTTATAATTATGTTGGCCACCCATAATTATAACACACATATATGCACATATACCACATTGCACATCTTACACGACTCTAATATTACACAACTACGATGCTTCATCAAAGAAATACTTATTTATATAAAACTAAAATCAAAAACGAAAGAAAACAAAAGCCTCATAGTGCCCAAAAATACAAAATATCCAAAAGAAATCATCGATAATAGCAATATGTCAAGGTAAATAACGGAATAAGCTTATGCTGGGCCTCGCTTGGGTTTAACTTTGCTTTCGTAAAACTCACCCGACTTTGCGGGTCCAGGCCTACTACGAGCATCCGACAGGAGATATGAGTCGACCTCCTTCTCTGACTCTTCAATTACCCTTCCTCCTTTGGTCCTTCGAGAGGCTCCTCCTCAATTGGCTCCTTTTCTAAATCTTTTGATATCGAGTAGCTCGTAGGTCGAAATAAAACACAAAGAAAAGCAAGAAAACAAAACGCCTAGATAGCTAAACATATAGATCCTATTATGCAGCTATATGAAGGACTCCTAGGTTATAGTCTAGGTCAAACCACCTACTTCTTTATAACCAAAGGCTCTGATACCAATCTGTCATACCCCGCCAAGGAGGAAATGCGAGGCGTAACAAGAATAGATTTCATCACAACACAATGGCGTCTATATAGAGAACTACAATGAATAAATGTAAACAAAGAATAGACACAAAGTGTCATGAAAATACCCAAACAAACATAAAAGATAACTGCCATCTTGTATTGAAGCAAAGGGGGTTCACGTCAATACCAAGACATGTAAAACATCCAAAATAAACCTAAGCAGTTCAAATCAACAACATTCAATATTCATTCATGCAAGAAATAAACTAGGAGATTAAACTCCGCAAGCAACCTATGGTCTCTCTAGCCACTCTTCCTATTCTTAAGATCCTCATGATGCTCACCTAAAAATGATGCTTAAAAACGTCAACACAACGGTTGGTGAGAGTCATAGGTATACGACAGACAGTTCAAACTTTTAATCAATTATTGTGATTAATAAAATAGAACATGGCAGGACAGTTAAGCTAGCTATTATACAGGCTAACATGCATACGTACAAAACAACCACAATCAGGACGGAACGTGCCTCACGATCCAAGTCACACCAAAATATCACACTAAAATAGGTACCCTCCGATCGGAATCACACAGTAATGGGTAGAAAGTTTACCCTTCGATAAGAATTACACAGTAATGGGTAGGAACATTACCCTCCATCTAAATCACACATCATGGGTAGGAACGTTACCCTCCGATCCAACAACACATAAACATTTAGCACAATCATATAATAGCCACATAAATATCCATGCATCAATTAAACCACATAATCACAACAATTAAAATATTTTAAAACCATTTGCATCATTTCCATCCCAATTTAAAAACAATGTAAAAAGAGGGACTATAAAACTCACCTGATGCACAGCTACTTCACAAATCCCTGGCAATCAACTAAACACAAATAAAACACATGTTACACGCGATTAGGCTAAATGCCCAAGACAATGTAACAACCATTTGATGGACTACAATGTCTCTATTATGATTATAAACCCCTTTACCACACTTCCCATACCTTACTTATATCCTAATACCCTTAATCCATTTATTTAAGTTTTCTAGTTCCTGGCAGAATTTTATAGTCACTTTATGACTACAAATAAAATATTAACTGATCAAATTGGCTTTCCCCCTTTTATTCCCTACCTTACCAATGGGTTATGAACTACTGTGATTTTTTAGAAAAAATAATATTGAGTCAAACTATTTTATAAAAAATCAACATCACAAAGTACTCAAATTCGGATCTGATTCGACCATCAAAAAGTTTAGCTTGATCAGACCAATTTAAAAACTTAGGAAAATTCTACAAAAATTATAGAAAATCATACACATCATGAACTTGCTACAGTAGCAATCCTGTCAATTTAAAAGACGTTTTGATATGGTTTTTGACCTCACAAACACAACCCAGAATCTGTCACAAAAACTCAGATTTGACAACGAATCTTGTAACATTATTTCGACTGACTTTCACTCACTTTTAATTTATGAAACTAATGGGGATGGAAAGTAGACTCTTTGTAGTTATTTTTAGGCTCAAGAAAATCAATACAAGCTATCCGTGTGACCGAGATGACTCTCGCAAGACGACCTAAAATTCTGCCCAGATTTCTATTATGAATTCACCATAATTAAACCTAATTAAATCCACTCATACTTTAATTATTGTCCCCAAATCAGTATTGATGATCATAACCTTTAATTTACAGATTATACATGAACCCTAATCCATCAATTTAATTGTTACATGATTTTTAAAACAAATATTAAAACATATAGATTATTTAGGGATTATAAAAATTAAAACTAACTTAATTTTAACAAAAGATCAAACCTTGATTTTTTGAGAGCTTGAAAAATCAATAATGGGGGCTAGGGTTTGAGAGGATATGTCGACACAGGCAAAAGTGAGAAAGGAAAAATACTGATTTTATCTTATAAAACTAAACTACTTTCCTAGTCTAATTTGGACTCTTTTTTTTTAAACCGATCCAAACTAAACCCTTTTTATAAATATTTTTTTATTAAATTTTCTTGAAAAGAAACTCAAATACTTACCAAGCAAAGTATGAGGACATTCGTCCACCCTTGTTCGATTATCCACAACGATTTTAGCGTGTGACACTGAGAACTACAAGATATCTCCTTTAAGTGATAGTTAACCAGGTCTTCAACCAACCGCCCCGATTGCTGGTAACTAGATAACCCAAGACTTCATCTAAAAATTAAGCTCGAGCAAGTTATCATTGAAAGTCATGCATCCAACCAACTATGAATGACTAAATCCCGACTTCAAGATAAAATAAGTACACGCCCTTCGAGAAATGCCACTTCAATCACAAATAAGTGATACCCGATCAACCCCGTACTCACTTAAAAATTTCAGATCTAGCCATTAAAATTTTAAGCTCCATGATTCTTTATAATTATCGATCCCGATCTCGTCACATTATTGCTTTTTAACTTTGAACCTCAAATATAATTCTTAATCACTTGATTTACCAAAATTAACCATAATTATGTTAAAACAACACAATTACTCATGTCACATTTAAAGCAATATTATCTCAACCTACACCAATATATACGGCCCATTTTTATTTGATAGGGACTTAGCCCATGATATGGTGATAAGGTCTGGTTCAAGGAATTTGACGCACCCTTTTATTTAGGGATGAGATACCCTAAATTCACACACAGTTAACCTAATCACTTCATAACCGCCACCACCTAAAACTATCTCCCTACTTCCATCTTTATCTGCCATTCACCTTGGTATACTTCTATACGCAGGCAAAGATCCACAAGATAACACACAACCCATACATCTCGTATCCATTATATTTCACAAAACCATACAAACACTTTATTATATCTCTACTCCATAGCCATTCAAACCATATTAATCTTCACGATGAGAACATATATTCAAGGCTTCAAGATCCATTAGGGTCTTGGGTAGGTGCATTTGATTTTGTAATTGATTAACAAAATATAGATGGAATTATAACATAGTTGTTATAATCTGTCTCTAATTTTGAAAATTGAAATGAGGGTTTTATAAACCTATTCACAGATTCTATGATTATAACATGTTTTATATCTTTTAAAGATTTTAGGTTTAATGACCTAAACATGTATCTTAGATCAATTATATCTTTGCATTTATGATTAACTTGTGGTTTATTGGAGATGGAGGTGTGAGATTGGATAGATATGGTGTTGGATTTGTTATATTGTCGTAATTGGTTATAGTGGATTTATGGAGGCTGTTGAGTGTTGAAGTTGTAATTAATGGCTGTTAGTTGGGTTTTACTTGTAAGTAGTTTTGATATTTGAGATCGTTATTGTTCGAGTCTTGTCGAGTCCTCTTCTTCTACATTTCTTTTGGTTCTTGACTCGATACGACAGACTCAGTTGAGTTGACTCGGGTCATCTCGGTACATACCAGAGTTGACTCGGTTAGGTTTGGTAAGGTTGTTTGGGTGTTAAACCGGTTCTCATTGAAGATGATAGATTGGCTTGTACAGAAGTCTTGGTTGATCGGTTCCCAAAGCAATCTGTTAGATCGGTTCCGCTTGGAGAGTGAGTAGATCGGTTTTCTCCTTTAGAGTGACTAATCGTTTCTCCTTCTAGAGTGAGGTAATTCGGATTGAAAATTTGGCAGCGTTGATCAATTGCACTGAATGAGTAGAGATCGGAGTTTTCCTTCAAAAGGATAGATCCGTTCTCAAAGTGAGTCATAGTTAGTTTACACTGCACCTCATTAGAACAGTTCCAACAGCTTGCAGTAGATCGGATTGTAACCAATGTTTTAAAAAAACCGGGTTGACCCGTCCCCGTTCAACCGATTGAACCGTGAACCGCTCGGAGACCGTCCTTGATGAACCTAGGAAGTTATTTGCTTGTTTTGAGAACGCGGATTGAACCGCCGGTTTTTTCGTTGCCCCGGGTTTGACCCGTTTGATAAACCCCCCGGACCGGGTCATGACTTTTTATCGAAAAAAATATAAACAAAATCTTTTTTTCTCAAGGATTTTTCTAATTTTAATGGATAAATTGAAGTGATGAGGAATATTGTTAGTTAAAATCTTATAAATGAGTAAATTAAAGGTATACATTAACTTATAAACACCAACTAAGTTTTAATATAGATTGTTATAACTTTAGATTTATATAATTGTTTGTTGCAAAAATTTGCTATATATAATAGAAATAGAACTTAAAATAAAGCTATCGGAGAGCGTCGTTGATATTTTTCATCGGTTTCAATCGAATGAAGAAAATAAATCGAATAAATTATGAAATTACACAACTTTACATATTAAATATAGAAAAAAGTATACATATGTATAAAACCGGTTCGACCCGGCGGTTCAACCGGTTGAACCGGTGACCCAGTGAACCGGTGATTAAACCGGATCGATTAAAAAACCGGGTTTTAAAACATTGGTTGTACAACGTTTGATAGATTCGGTTCCCAGCTAGACTCCAAATCGTATTATCTCCTTGCCCTTTTTTTTCATCTTCATCTATGTTCTTGATCTTACCCAGAAAAATAAGCAGATTCAAACTTCAAGTAAAACCCAGAAATAAGCCAAACCATCAATCTAACAAATAAGCTTAAAAGGACGAAATAAGATTATACAGACCAACCCAATAAGCTGTAACCATAAAAGCTGACGCAACTATAAGCTCCAAACTAACAACAATCTGATGATATTTTTTTAACAAAAAAAGAAGAAAACATTGCACCATGGCTTTTTCCAGCCAAGAACAACCACAAAAATAAGCTTAAATAAGGAACAACACAACACGACCTGTGACGGATTTTAGACCAAACCTGACCGTAAGATCAAACCAACCAAAAGAATGAAACCTGGCTCTGATACCAATTGAAAGAAACAACGAAAACTAGACCGGTTGTCCTTGGTGAGTCAAACCACATGATAGCCATTTTAGTGAGAGAGAGTAGAGAGAGAAAGTTAAATGTAAAATAAAATGGAGATAATGTAAGATACAAAAGACTCAACCCCTCCATGGAAGCCATGGAGGGGTATATAAAGTCCATACACCTCTAAACTATACATGGTTGCCTATTATAGTCCTTGCGTAGAGAACTATGATAACGTATGTAATTCTGTAAATGTCGTCACGTAAAGTGAATTCCTAACATTTACCCTCCGATCAGAATCACACAGTAATGGGTACCCTCCGATCAGAATCACACAGTAATGGGTAGAAACTTTACCCTCCGATCGGAATCACACAGTAATGGGTAGGAACGTTACCCTCCGATCCAACAACACATAAACATTTAGCACATATCATATAATAGCCACATAAATGTCCATGCATCAATTATACCACATAATCACAGCAATTAAAAACATTTTAAAACTATTTGCATCATTTTCATCCCAATTTAAAAACAATGTAAAAAGAGGGACTATGAAACTCACCTCAAGCTTCACGAACGCGCACAACATAATTCCAAGCAAATCTACACAATAAAAATTTAAACGGTTACACATGATTAAGGTTTTACGGCCTTAAACATGTAACCTTTCAATTGATGGATACTAATGTCCCTATTATGCTTATAAACACTCTACCACACTTCCCACACTTTACCTGTACGCTAAATACCTTAAACTCCTTTATTCAAGTTTTCAAATCATAGCAGAATTTTGTAGTCAATTCATGACTACAAATAAAATACTAAATCATCAAATTGACTTTCATACTACATTCCCTACCTTCCCAATGGGTTATGAACTACTGTGATTTTTTAGAAAAAATAATATTGAGTCTAACTATTTTATAAAAATTCAACATCACAAAGTGTCCAGAATTTGACATGATTGGACCACTCAAAAGTTTGACTTGACTATACCCATTTAGACGCCTGGGAAAAATCAACAAAAATTCTAGAAATTCATAGACATCGTGAACTTGATACTTTAGAAACCCCATCAATTAAAAAGACGTTTTGATATGGTTTTTGACCTCACAAACACAACCCAGAATCTGCCCCGAAAACTCAGATTTGACAACGAATCTTGTTTGATTAATTAGACTTACTTCCACTCACTTTTAACTGAAACTACCTGGGTTGGGAAATTAACTATTTGGAGATAATTTTGAAGTATCAATAAAATCAAAAAACCTATTTGTATGATCAAGTTTATGACTCTTGTAAGATGACTCTAATAATTTTGCCAGTGGTTTAATTCCGATTAACCCAACTAAACCTAAACTAAAACCTCCCATACGCTAATCCATCCAAATATAAAACAATATGATGATCATAACATCTAATTTACAGAATATACATGAACCCTAATCCATCAATTTAATTGTTACATGATTTTAAAACAAAGATTAAAACATATAGATGATTAAGATTACAAAAATTAAAACTAACTTAATTTAAACAAAAGGTCAAACCTTGATTTCATTGAGAGCATTGAAAAATCAATAATGCGGTGCTAGGGTTTGAGAGGATTATTCCACACAGACAAAATGAGGGGGGGGGGGGAAAAAAAGGAGGAAAAGGGGGGGGGGGGGGGGGGGGAGGGAAAGGAAGGAAAAATACTGATTTTATTTTATAAAACTAAACTAGTTTTCTAGTCAAATTTGGACTCCTTTTTTTAAACCGATCCAAACTAAACCCTTTTTATAAATAATATTTTTTATTAAATTTTCTTGTAAAATTTCGTTCTCCCCCCTATATATATTATTTTTATATATTATTTTTTTAAATACAAAAACTATTTACTATTTATTCACCTTAAATAGTTAGATAGATGCATAACTTAAAATAAAACGCTTACACTACTTATTATTATTTCTCCTAAATTATTATTTACTTATTACTTCATAAATAAATTATAAAATCTCAATTCACTAAATAATCTCAACTCAAAATTTAACGATGCATACATCTTCAATTTTCCCGACGATAAAATAACGAAAATCACTATACTTCCGAAATCATCATCACATACGAAATAAAATGACTAAATCATTCATTTCCACTATCACAAAATCATATAATAACACATACCAAATCACATATATCACCAAATCGACTTACTCACATAAATTAAAACACATAAAGCTAGCTAGGTTAACACTAACGGTTAAACTAACCTCGTTAAACCACGGTTGTCATAGTCTCCCCTCCTTAGGAAAATTTCATCCTAAAATTTAGTCAATTCTACTACTAATAATTTTGCTTACCCAAACAAAGGTACAAATAGCAGCATATAACATATATATGCGAAGACAAATATCCAAACTACATGAACCTCGTACGTCCTCGAGGAAACTCGTCAAAAACCTTAAGTTGTGTAACAACTTGATTAATAACCTAATCTCGCAACTCATCAAACAATAACTGTCTTGAAAATAAATTATGAGTTGTTACAAAGCTCAATGTTTTTGAAGAATCGGCTCGACTTCGGGTTTATTCAAAATATAATTTTAACACAACCTCATAAGAACATTTACGGGTGCACTAAAGTCTGCCAGAAAACTTATGTACCCAACTTTAACTAGTACTTCCATCGATAACTTGCTCAACGAACAAGTGTGGATACTTAGTTTTCATGAAATTCTCAAGACCTCGCGTCGAGTTCCAACGGACTTCAACTATCGGAATCTCGCTACCCTTCAACCATTTAATCCTCACGATCCATAATCTCAACAAGTTCCTCAACAAAATGAAGAGTTTTGTCTACCTTAATTTCTTCCAATGGCACATGCATATTTATATTTGCCAAACACTTCTTCAGATTCGACATATGGAATGTGTCGTGAACACTACTTAACTTGCCTTTATTTCCAAAAATGTACTAAACCTTTCCACGGCGACACTATTAATAACACTTATTATTAACTTCAAACTCTATTGGCTCTCGCCTATTGTCAACATAGCTCTTTTGACGATCTCTAGCCGCTTTGAGCCTTTCCTTAATCAGTACCACTTTATCAATAGTTTCTTGCATCATTTCTGGACCAATCAGTCAATTCTCTCCGACTTCATCCCAAAGGACATGCGACCTACATTTCCTTCCATACAACGCTTCAAATGGAGCACATCGAATGCTCGAATGATAACTATTGTTATAGGAAAACTCAGCTAAAGGTAGATGGGTATCCCAACTGCCCCCAAAATCAATCATGCACGCTCTTATCATATCCTCTAAAGTCTGAATTGTACGCTCACTTTGTCCATCTGTTTGAGGATGATAAGCCGTACTCATATCCAACTGCGTTCCTAAAGCTTTATGCAACGATATCCAGAACCGCGATGTAAATTGCCCATCTTGATCAGAAATGATCGACACAGGTACTCCATGTCAGGCTACAATCTTATCTATGTAGAGTCTCGACAATTTCTCCATACTATAGTCTTCGCGTGTCGCCAGAAAATGAGCCAACTTGGTCAATCTATCGACTATCACCCAAATTGTATCGTACCTACTCCTCGACCTCGGTAACTTTGTGATAAAGTCCATAGTGATTTTGTCCCATTTCTACTCAGGTATCTCTGGTTATTGTAGCAAACCCGATGGTCTCTGATGTTCAGCCTTTACTTTTGAACAGGTCAAACACTTGCTAACATATGTAGCTATATCCCCCTTCATACATGGCCACCAATACATGTCCCTTAAATCATAATACATCTTATCAGCTCCTGGGTGAATAGAGTATCTCATAGTATGTGCCTCATCCGTAATCATAGTTCTTACATTACCAATCAAAGGAACCCATATTCTATCCATAAAGTATAACCCTCCATCTCCCTTCTTTTCCATTTGCTGATCCAAGCTACGCAGCATTTTTGCTGGCGCACTCTCTTCCTTGATTGCCTCATTCTGAGCATCCAACAACCTTTCTTTAATACTAGACTGAATCGTAATCGACATTGCTCGCACACGCTTTGGTTTCACTCTTTCCTTCCTACTCAACGCATCAACTACTACATTCGCCTTACCTGGATGGTAGCGAATCTCATAGTCATAATCACTGAATAATTCAATCCATCTTATTTGGCGCATATTTAACTCCTTCTGGTTGAATATATGCTGAAGACTCTTATGGTCGGTATAGATAACACTTTTCATTCTGTAAAAATAATGTCTCCAAATCTTAAGAGCAAAGACCACATCACCCAACTCTAAATCGTGT
>BQNB010109810.1:0-22680 GCA_026074375.1 Tanacetum coccineum
GTGTATTGTAGGGTATGTTTGTGTTTTAGGTGTGAAATAATTGGGTGATAAGGTTGGTGGTCTAATTACACCTTGTTAATCGTGATGTTGGTCATGGAGTTATAAAGGTTACTAGGTCTCATCCCGTCCGATGGACGGTTTTCCTAATAACTGATTCAAATCGTAAAAATATGTTTACCTATTGTGTTTTTTATTATAAAGGACTCTTCGTTGTTCACATTTTTATCGTTGAAGGTGATATTTGAGTGAATATGCATTTTGTACAGACTGTTTTTTATTATGCGAAATGCATATATTATAAAGGTTGCAAGTATAATCAAATAATCATTAGAACAATTACGAATCCATCATGGAGTGAGTAAAACCAACACCAGCCTATCATTTGTAGCATTAACAACATGTAATGAAGTATTCTTTTCCAATGGTATAACAAACAAAGCTGGTGAAGTTCAAAGTTATTGCAAAAAAAATACTGTAATACGCAAGTTGAATTTGAAATTATAAAAATTTAGAAAAAAAAACTATTCTTGGACGGGGACATTTTTAACACAGTGGTAGTCAAATTGGGCATTTCTATTTGTCAGTTTAAGATAAAATTTCTACCTCAGTTGGTCGCCGCAATGTCTTTTCGACACACAACAACCTTTTTTTTTTCCTTGTTGCAACTCAAACGAACATTCCAATGCATAGATTGGACCATGTTCTCGACCGATCTCAGTAAGGATCTCAATGTTATCGTGCACGATCAGTTTTCCTTCTGGCCTAAAGACCCTGTCCACTTCTGCAATCAAGGATTTAACATGCACCTGCAGTGGATAGTTATCTTTTTTAATTTTGAAACGCCAAAACGAAGGAGTGTCTAGACATCTGAACCACCCTACCATGTAACCACGTCTTTAGCAATTGGCCGTTTGGAATACCTATGTTTTCGTCATTCAAATAAAAAGAAATTACGACCAAAACAACAATGCCTACGATAACATAGTTAATAATAGTACACAAACATTGTACCAAAATAGTCGCTTCTCAATCTAAAAACCCATTACCAAGATTTCAAGATATTCATGTTATTTTCATGTACAACAATCAATGTGAAATTAACTAAAAATCTCAAAATTTTAATTAGGAAGCCATGAAATTTAACATCTAACAGACATCCACACATTGTTTTGCTTATTTCCTAATAACTTTTATGGATTTACAGTACCTCAATTCAGAAACTAAACTTGATAAAGTGGATATGGACGTGGTGAACTGAAATATTTATGGAACCAACTGTACTATACTTGCCTTTTATTATTAATTGGGTAACAGAACGTTAGGAACTATTAAGAGCCTAACAGAGAAGAAAATGACACCAACTATGACTATCTTTGGACATAAACCCGAGTAATCGAATAGATTTAATACGTAAAATGCAACTATGGGAAATACAAGATTTACCGAAGTAGAATCTGTAATCCAATGTGCGAATGAAGTTTTTTTGTCCAATTTGTAAGTAAGATATATGTGTGTGTTATGATCCACCCCCAGTTTATAATAAGATAATGGACTAACAGAAAACACATGTTGCATCAACCCTTCCAAAAGTAAACTGGTAAAAACTGCAAGACCTTTCCAAAAAAAATTGTGTAACACTTTTCTGAAAGTCTAGATCCGTCTTTGTATTTAACACAGAACGCAAAGCTTTATGATCTGGTCCGCTCAGTAAATCTTATTAGTAAGGATATGTACCTTCCCAGCCCATACAATAGTGGCAGCAAACTGTTAACCTTGGGCACAAAGAAGCTGGTATGATTGTATCTATATCGAGGAAATTGACTTAATAAGAACAACTTAAGTAGAAACCATGAAAATTCAACTGTAAGATCAAGAGAGAAGTGGAAGTAGAAAGCATGACATAGGACTGAACTTTTTTATATAGTATTGATGTACCATTGTGAAATCACAAAAGATTTACAGTAACAAATCACCCAAATTTTGCCATAACCTTATAATATTACCGTCTCATGTAGCCATTATCATTCACCACATGGAGCATTTATAGTATTCATAATTTTAACTACATGGTTCATATAAAAAAGGCATAAGGAGAATGTACCAGTGTTGTCATGGTATAACTTGCTGGCTTCAACACATTCTTTGGGTTCTAGGTAGCCATTACAACAGTAAAATTGTATATTTGAAGAGCCTAAAAGGTGGTTACATATGGATCATAATTCATATAAACATAACAGTGTATAATCATAAAATATGATATGATTCAATAAAGGGGGTGTTGGAGTACCTTGCTTTGATGGATGAGTCACGCAGAGCGGCCCTTAATAGTTTGAGATCGTCAGGTGAGGAATTAGACAGCATTCCTTTTGAAGAACCAGATACTGACAGATCAGGTGAACCAATAACAACAATTGCAAGTCGCTTAAAATCCCCATTATCAGTTAAATTTACACTCGGCAGCCATTGTCTTGGGATCAAACCGCAAGCATTGTATGAAGTTGGTCACACCCGTTTGTGTCACGGTTGAGGTACTTCTTGACATGCTTGGAAGGGATGATAAGATTGGGTTTTCCATGTTCTCGCGGAAACTGGATGATCTGTCCAGTGAAGCATTGAAACACTATTTTACAGCCAATTTTCATACAAATAATCATCGAATCCTATTAGTTACCATTACTCACTTTCCAATTAACAAAAGAATATTCACAAATCACTTTCTTAGCTCCCACCCTAGCTAACCCATGTCATATTTAGCCATTCTTTTCCTAATTTCTGTAACGGTAAATAGCCAAACACTCAGTTGCGTTAAAAAAGTTAAGCAGATTAGTTAAGTAACCAATCATGTACCCCCTTTAATCATTATTAGTACACAATATCATCATATAGTTGGCTACGATAATCGAAAAACTTTAATTTGATACAAGAAGTAAAATAAACCAGACTTTTTGAGATAAGTTACAACACATGCTGAATCCATCTAATTTACGTCAATTAGCGTGTGCAAATTGGTTAGATACCACATCTTTTTTTTACTTCTCTGTAACAACATTTTTATCTTTTCAATTTGTTTTTTTTTGTAGAATATTGGCGGTGGGGATTCTGAATGCGATAGGCGCCTTCATTTAAACTAAACCAAAATGGAGCTATTTTACTTTTCACCAACTGTACTCACATATCAAAATTGATGAGATACCAGAATCCAAATAATATGCCAATAAAATCCAGCAATTCCAATAGTGAACCCCCTTACAAAGCAAAATAGACCGCAAAATCTAAGCTACATATGATAGGAAACCTTAATACAGTTTTTTGATAGGTAAGTCTAACTTTCAACTCTTTTATGATCAACTTGTTTTGAACTCATCTATATAAGCTTCCCAAAGTGTTCAACTGACATTTAACCCTTTGCATTATAAACATAGTTTATCATGTTCAAAACAATGATAATTTGTGTTAATAATTTCATATAGTAACAAAGACATAAAATGTGCATACTTGAAATAGTAGTACTGGTAATGTTATAAGTTGAATATTTGAACTCACTCTATGTCTTCTAACATGACAATAATTCTCCTGTTTAGTTTTCCATTCTTCTCTCCCGGAATAGTTTCTCAAAATACAGCAACACTTACTAAACACCCAACAATGTCTCTGAAATATTTACATAAAATGTCAGATACAATGTCCCTGAAATACACATTAGTAAATTTTACAGTTTTACGGTATGTAGAGTATAATATGACGAACCTAAAACTTGATTCTCATCAACATCTTTTTGTACACAATGTCATTGAATGGTATAAAACGCATGCCATATAATGAATCTTCAAAGTTTTATGTATTGGTTATAAGTTAGAGGGTGTTTGGGATTTTCTTATTAAACCGCTATATATTTAGCATAATTAAGTATTTGTAGCCTCACTAAGTGAAATAAGCTATTCTAAAATGTAAATAACATTTATGTTTCCTTAGTAAACAAACGACCCTGTAGATATATATGCGACTAACTTTTACGTTTCCGTAATCAAGATATCAATTTATTTAGATATACATATTTGAGATGAACCCGTTTTAAGTGGTACTTACCCTACTCAACATCTTGCCTCTCTATCAAATATTTATGATGTGCTTGATTAGAAAGGAATAGCCATAAGGAGTTAGCTTATAAAGTGAATAAGAAAAACTTGTTTGATATGGATCATAATTATAAACTACTACTTATTGCATTCAAATTCTGTTAAAAAGTGAATACAATAAAAAGCACTATAAGCCATACATAAAATGATACTCTACACAAAGTTTAGTTATTCTCAGATTTGAACAACCTATAATACCTCAAAAACTTAAATCCACCTTAAGTCTACCTGACAACAATATATAATTGCTAATATTTTATCTTATATCCTCGTAGGTTGAACAATGAAGTGAATAGAAGGCTCTCAAAGTTCAGTAAATATGTACACCGATTTCAAGATTAACATGACAAACTTGCTAGAAAGGCATTCGTAAAAATATCTACATATACAGCTTGCAAACAATCAACTGGGTGTAAATAATGCTAAGGGCCGTAGAAGACAACACACGCTAATTCTTTTGGCCGTTCGTCTTTATGATAAAAATAAGAAACTTTTCAATATAAATGACACCATATATGTGACTAAAGTGAAAAAGACAACGTCAGGGAAGTCCTAACCAAGCCTCTTAACTTTTATAGATAGCAGAGTTCTCCTAAAACAATAAGCCAATCCTCACTCTTACCTCCATTGCATTCAAATTTTTTCCAAAAGTAAAACCCAAAACACAGAAGTTACATTGAATTCATTCCTAATTAATCTTGTACATTGGCATAAGCTACCCCGTGAGCACCAATAAAGTTGTTAATATGATAATATCCAAATAATATACCTTTTATGTGTTCCCTTTATCTTTTCTTGTAGTGCTTACCACATTTCACTTCATAAGCACTACAAATGAAACACAAGTTTCAGTTGAAAGCAGGTTATAAAGTAAACCAAAAGACATTTGTTTATGTTTTTGTTTCCACTAATTAATAATGATTCATTTAAGTTGTTATCTGTGATGGAACGAAAAACCACACTCGGCCTTAATAAAATGACACAAGGTCGTCATTATGTAGTTAAAATCAAGGAGTAAGGATATATCATACATTATTTCCACTGATTTTATGAATCTTTTTCATTTATGCCTTTCATCAAACACATAATATGCATACTAACCGATTGTCCTATAAATTATGAAAATGCCAGTATGCCAATGATCCATCCAGAAGAATTTGGTGGACTCCCCCGTTTTCCATCTTATGAGTCCAGATAATCAAGTTCTGTAAATATGTACACCGATTTCAAGATTAACATGACAAACTTGCTAGAAAGGCATTCGTAAAAATATCTACATATACAGCTTGCAAACAATCAACTGGGTGTAAATAATGCTAAGGGCCGTAGAAGACAACACGCGCTAATTCTTTTGGCCGTCCGTCTTTATGATAAAAATAAGAAACTTTTCAATATAAATGACACCATATATGTGACTAAAGTGAAAAAGACAAAGTCAATGAAGTACTAAAACCAAAGCCTCTTAAATTTATAGATAGCAAAGTTCTCTAAACAGTAAGCAAACCTCACTCTTACCTCCTTGCTATCAAATTTTTTCCAAATGTAAAACCACAAAACACAGAAGATACATTGAATTCATTCTAATTAATCTTGTACATTGGGCATAAGTACCCCGTGGAGCACCAATAAAGTTGTTAATATGATAATATCCAAATAATATACCTTTTATGTGTTCCTTTTATCTTTTCTTGTAGTGCTTACCACATTTCACTTCATAAGCACCACAAATGAAACACAAGTTTCAGTTGAAAGCAGGTTATAAAGTAAACCAAAAGACATTTGTTTATGTTTTTGTTTCCGCTAATTAATAATGATTCATTTAAGTTGTTATCTGTGATGGAACGAAAAACCACACTCGGCCTTAATAAAATGACACAAGGTCGTCAAATTATGATCAATTAAATGCACACCACTATAACAAAAAATATATCAAGATTTATAGAAACATAAAAATGGTACCATTAAACGACTGAACCACTAATGAAGATGATCCCAGTTGATTTGAAACGTTAATTTGCAATTTGCGGTAGTATAGCAAAGATAATTATATTATTATTATTAGGTGATCTTGATATGGCGATTGTAACACCCATTCGATCCATATTTTTCTTATTAAGTTGTGTGTGTTGCAAATAAACTTCTCTATTTTCAGTTAAGAAGGTTATGGAAGTGGTTACAAAAACGTGGGTTGTCATTCTTTTGTATCGTGCCTAATTTTTCTCAAAGAAAATGATCGGGAAACAAACTCACCATAAATTGACACGTATTAGAAAGATGAGGTACATGTCTTAGAATTATGCCACGTACTCCTGAATTTATATTGTATTAATGATGTTATAGATTCTGTCAGTTGTCTTTATTAATAAAATAATATATAAGAAAAATAATCCGTGTTGCTTTCCTGATTTCTTCATCTCTTTATTTACGTTATTTAATGTATTTCTTAAATATAAAATTGCATCTAATCCCATGGCCATCACTACCTTATTCCATTATTTGGTTTGAGTTGTTACTTTTATTATAATCTTTGACGCAAGTAAAATAATGTGGTATATATTTAACTCATGATAAGAGCAGCTTAATCACCTAAATAGGCTCATTAGGCATACATTTTCTCTAATATAACAACTCTTGAAGCAAATATAACAACTCTTATTTAATTTCACCCTTTATTTCATTCACCCACATGATTTTCTAATCTTTCCATTAACACAAATCGGCTCAAATGTTAAAAATGTGTGCTTTAATTGACACGGCTAGATAGACTTTAATTGACACGGCCAATATGAATTAAAGCATATCATCAATCATACATATAAGCAAATTGTTGTACCTAGATTCTTGTAAGCTTTTTGTTTCTCACCTTATCCACTTGAGTTCACCATCTCTTATGGGGTTGAAATCTAGGTGGTGTGTCTACAGTAGGTTTTTATTTGACTTAGTGTTTTTGTTTTAGCTTGTTAGAAAATTTAGCCAAAGTTTAGTATGTTTCAATCTAAATTTGAATATAGTCACTGTTTATAAGTTCTAGCGTGTATCTTCAAGAGAATAGAACATAAGTTAATAGAAATGACCAATTATAAACCATACTGTATCATAAAAGTAGTGTGTTTTAAATTACAGCGTTCACAGAGATAATCTACAACAAATATTTGTAATATGAGAATGCATGAATAATTATAAAACAAAGTAACTTTAAGTCTTTTAGAGACAAAGAAGACACATCTCGAGTTCTTTTGTAATCTGTTTTCAACAATGTATTGTGAACTTCTATAAAGCAAACCGGTGTAACAGAAAACGCAAAAACAGTCCACGTGGCCAATGCATTGCGGCTAAAATCAAGATTAGTGATTTAGTGGGCTTAAGATTAAAATGGACTTGCAACATCTATCTATATGTTGTCAAGTACTCCGTAATATTTATCCTTTTGCTACACTAATTTCACATGTTGCAAAGATCATAGATTATATCCCATGTATTTAGGAATCTAAAATATCCAAAGCAAACAACCAATAGTTAAACATGAAAGTCTAAAACATACCAACACATTCTCGGTAATATTTTTGTTCAAAATATCGTCAAACACAAAGATCGTCGTGAGTTTCTTTTTCATCTGAGAAAAATGAATGAAACTACACGAAGCAAAAACCATTTAAACCGATAGTCATTATACATAGAATAGCAACTGCTTGAGAGCAATTTTCAGGCACATAGAGATGCCAAGTTCTTACAATGTTATGCAGAACTTAATGAATCACCAACAGTTTTTGCATGAACACGACCCATTCTTAAAATGATGAAACCTATTTGAATCTCTCACCACTATTTCTCTTCCCCTTTCCACTGATATGTACTTCATTGCAGTGTCACAATCTCCACATACTCTGAGATTCTTAAACACCCTTAGCGGTTTCATTTTTGACGTACTTATTAACCCAAACACCACCACAATCTTCTCACTATGTTGAACCAAGCATTGTTCTTTTTCTTTCTCATCAAGCTCGTGCAGAATAAAATCCGTATCAGGAACTTATCCTAGTATTATTATGTCTATGACCAACTGATCTAACTTTCTATAAATCTCGTGTACTCTAGGATGAAAAGTATCACCTACATAGAATTTGTGACTCTGGTTCTCAGCTACTATCCAACTGCAACGTGCTTCCTTGATCAAGTTCCTTTCTTTCATGGTCTTTCAGATTTTAACCAATTTTTCCCATTGACTCTTTTAAGCATACATATATACATAGACTATACACAAAATACTAAACGGAGACATGATACCTGTACTACAGAGGTGGACAACGGTTTTCGGCCAATCAACATCACAACCTGCACTCATACATGAATACATACATTGGAATAGGTTAAAATTAGTTTACACAGTTGAACATATAAAACACTGGAAACAAACTGCTGATAATGCATACCTGTGTTATCACGTGATTTGTAAAATGCATTCTCCAAAATTGAATGGGTTTTATTTGCCAACGGTGTTCTACTGCCACGAATATCGGACGTCTGAACCGATAAATGTTGGTTCCAGTGTTACGATTAAGATGAACGAAATTACACCTTCTTGCTGAAGCTGTTCCTGTGCACTATGGCTACTTTCCAGAGTAGTAGCATTGATGGTATGTAGGTTGGCAATATGTGTAGTATTATTCAAGTGAATGGCTGCAATGCAGGCAAAGTGAGTAAAACCCGAATCTGTATACACATTTATAAATTCTAGTATTCAACCGAAATGACACTTACATGTATAGTTTTACAATGGATCGACAAAATCGTTAATCTACATAAATGAGGCTCAGATATATGAATACAGTAGTGGCACCAAAGACTCGACATGGCTGCAATCACACGCTCGGTGTGACTGCCCAACCCAGATACAGGTCTTAATAAACTACGCATACTAAACAAAAAATTATCATTGGCTTAAAAGCTTAAATGGAACAATTATCATTGGCTTAAAAGCTTAAATCAAGACAGGCGCGCACAGCCAAGATAGCGGTTTATCAGAACCATTAATCTAACTCCCCTACCTTGAATCACTTGCAACGTTCCCTACTGCCTTTGGCTTAGAAGCTTGTTGCTCTATTAATCTATCTAAAGCTATATTTTACCAGGGTAATCCCCTTTACCAAAAAAAAATCTATCTAAAGCTATTATTCATTTCACCGAACACACATATAACAACACTGAATCTTAAACTAAATCCTTAACTCATCAAATTACCCAATCACACCATAATCAACATTAAACCAAAAAATCCAAACAAATATTTCATTCTTAAAAATACTCTCGACACTTCACACCCTTATTTTAAAATACTATATAGATTCCTGGATTAACCCTCCTCAATATCCATACATATTCCACTCCATTTACATCCTTCTAATAAATCTTTGCCCATCTAAATTCAATAATCCTTAACCCACCCAACAAACAACACCACCTCCATGTTCGATCTCAAATATTCTATATTCTTAATCCATCATTAAAGTCTTTTGTTTATTAACTACAGATAAGCTCAACTGAAAAACCTTAGGTGTTATTGGACAGAATTGGTGCCGTTTTCCCACGCCTCATTTTCCATAATATGCCCCCACATTCTCCGTCCTAATAATTCTTGGCAAAGCTAACATGAATGATCTCAGTTTCAAAACATAATAACAACAACAGACATGGCCGATCCAATATTTGATTCGATCCATATGTTATTTTGGTTTATCGACTGTTGGTATGAAACCAAATGAAGAACCTATTCAGTTTGTTAGCTGTTCTAGGTTCCAAATATTTGGATCTATTGACCTGTTAGTACGTAAATATAGTAAGATGGGACTATGAAATCATAACGCTTCCATAACTTTTGCTCGTTGTGTCAGTAGAATTGTTTTTAAACAGCTTATAAAGAGTTTATGCATGTGCAAAACGAAGAGGTGAAATACATAAGTAGTTTTACGGTGAAAAATGACCAAACATCAAAGACAATGATAGAATGGTTTAGAAACTCACGCATTTCCGCTGCTGCTGTACGTTCTTGGTAAGTATCCAAGTACCTCTGGGATGAGGGTGGGGGAATATCTATAATAAACAACAAAAAGGTTTAATTTTAGAAAAGAAATGTCTAATTAGTGAAATTGGTGTTATAAAAAACAATTACCAGAAACAAATGGCTGACTAAGATCCACGGGGCACAGTCCAGGGCAGTTTGGGTCAACATTCGTGGTTTGGGCTGAATAAGCAAAAAGATGTTGGCATTTCATACCTATGAATTAAATCAACCCAAATTCAATAAATATAATATGACTTTCGGCGAATCAGTAGTAAAGTTAAAAAGCTGACCCGGAAGATTGTAGTCATTTTCCCTATAATTCCTTCCACATTGGATTCACCCAGCCTGTTTAAAACACCTGAAAAAGATCGATAGGTTCAAAATTAACTGGATCTATTAATCACGTGACCACTCCCACACACCCGGTGGCAATACTATTGTTAGTAAATAAAAATTTGTCTTATTCAAATGATAATAGAAAATAACGCACCTTTTAAAGATATGAATATCAGTCCACTCTTAAAAACCTGCAACAGTTTCACAAAAGCATCAGCAATCCTTCATTATGTTTATCTCAAACTTGTAATTCATAAATAAATAAACTGCCTAAAAAACATAGATAACACTATTAGAAAGGCAAGTTTTATTCATACATACGTATTTACACATTTACATCAGTATCACAACCAAATATACAGCCCGCAACACTAAAACACATCCACACACCCCTATAAAATTAGTAAATAGTTATCCAACTAAAAAGGTGAAATCTGAACTTAATCTTTATATCAAATAACACTATGAAATTCAAATTTTGCATTTCTTTAATTTTTTGTTCTGTTCTTTCTTTGTCAAGTTGTTAAACATATAAATGTGAAAAAAGGACTTTTAAGCAGAGTTGCATAAAGCCCGGGCCTGAAATCCCCATTCCTAAACACTCAAGTCTTTATAAAGGCCATTCCTAAATGCCCCGGTCATTCTGCAAAAACTATGTGTACCTCGTTCAAATCTGCATCTCTATTTATAAGTTTGAAAAATACAGAATGTACATGCAAACAACACACTTCAAAGACTATTTCGACAATGTATAGAAACAAATTTATTCAAGCGATAGTGAAAAGTTACACATTGCAGTAGCCCCCATAGTCCAGCCTTGACCGCATTTAGAATTGCGACAAAAGGGTCAATTGCTGGTTTATAGTATCCATGTTTATTTGATGCTTCTCCGTCATAGAAAGCGTCCATATATTTGACATCAATCCTAAAAAATATGCGGAAAAAATGGGTAAAGAAAACACTCGTAGATAGGGGTGAGCATACCGGACCGGACCGAACGTATTTTGGTCCGGTCCTCGGTCCGGGGGTTTTGTTACTTTCGGTCTCGGTCCGGTCCGACGAAAAACCCGATGATTATGCCGTGTAGGACCGGACCGGACCGAAGACCGACCCGACCCGGACCGGACCGTACCATTTCGGTCCGGTCCTCGGTCCGGCATTTTGGACCAACTCGGTCCTCGGTCCGGTCCGGTCTTGGCCGATCAGGTCCGGTCCTTGGACCGTGCTCACCCCTACTCGTAGATAAGCTTTCACCTAGACCGTAGGTCAGGTATCGTTGGGAAACATCTAATCCATAAACTACTACAAGAATTAATATCAAAACATTGTATGTTAAAACAACCAACATAGATAAAATTCACCTTTAATGAATTTGATACGGTTCCTAAAAACAGGACAAAGGATAGAAATAGAACCACAATTAACGGCAAAGAAATGGGTCTACATCTTTTTTAGATTTGTACAATAATATATCCTTGTATATAATAGGACAAATTAGTAAGATGAAAAAAAATGTATACCAATCAGGGAAAGATGTCATATTTGTTAAAGGGGTTTTCCAACATAGTACTTTTTGACGCAATAGACCTCCTAAATTGAGTTAATCAACAGTTTTGTGTCAAACAATGTACTGCCATATTTTACAAACCTTTTTTGGAACTTAATTTTTGGACAAAAACTGTTACTGCTCAGCTATTTGACCCAAACCATTACCTTTTGACACTCTTTACTAATGGGACACCTTGAACATGCTCCTAAGATTTTTCTTCTTAGAGAAGCTTGATGACAGCAACTTGCGCAACCTTTTTCTTCTTAAAAGCAAGTTTTGAGAGCAACGAAAACTGATTGGTGTATAAGAAATTAGTCACACGATATATAATGAAAGTAAAAGAGACAAAAATAGAATATAAGCATATACATGAATACCATGAACCTCCTTCATATGAGTGAACTTTGGAGTTTGGATTAAAGTGAAAAATGTCAGTTCCACACACTGTTCTCATACTTGCCACAAGATAGTTACTTGAGTACTTCACCACGTCTTTGTCATTTATATTTAAACGTGTCTTAATCTCAGAAAAAAAGTCAGCTTTTTAGAATCATTGAATAGCAGAAGAGCTGCCACCTGAAACAGTATAAAAAATTAGTTAGTTACCATCTGCTTAGCGCTCCCTTCCAGCCATTGCTCTATATTCGAGATCATCAATCTTTATGATGAAGACTTGCACTTGTGTTAAGTACCGAAGACAGAGTTTTTGCCTGCACAGAGGATATACATAACTTAGGTTTTCCTAAACTGCAGCTTTTAAAAAGTTAAGAAAAAAAATCAACAAATAAGATTCTATAGATACATATGCTTCTTGCCAAAATCGTCTAAACCGCAGATATATCTAAGAAGCATAAATACCTGCAAAAGGTTGGTGTTTTATACTATTGTGCATTATATATGGCAAGAGGCAATTACATATTAACAAAAGACCAAATAATATTAAGGTTCACATTGGATAATATCACAACTAAATGATGGTTATTAATTTAGTTGTGTTGTTTTTAGGTAATATGGTTATGACCCTTTTAGACTATGAACAGATGATAGATATCATTATAAATATTTAAAGAAAAGGTAAATGAAAAATGTTTTCAGCTGATCAGGTGCACATTTAAGTCCTTTCTAAAAATATAATACCTCAATTTGAGGCCTTTTTATGGTCGACGTCACAGTGCACTACAAGGTTGAAGCCCCTATACAAAGTATTGTTTTAGTTGAACTCATCCCACCTGATATATTGTATTAGTTGTAACCAGAAGCCACTGATATATCAGGTTTGAAAACATTATAGGTTGATGGCACTCACATTTTATATGGTTTTGTGTATCATGTATTAAATACCAAAGATGACCCATGTACGGATTTTGGTGTATAGAAATAAACAGAAAATACATTATATCATTTAAAGTTGCTATTACGTCGCAAATAATAGATGTGTATGCCCATCTTCATATTGTATTCTTAAGTTTTCTAATATAGTTTTGATGGGGTGCATTCCCTATCTAAAAAAGAATGAAAATTCATTAAAACGCATAAAAACAAAAATAATTATTAAGTTTTGCATCATTTAGCATACAGTTTACACAAAAAATACCTCCAGTCAATTAAATAGTAAAATACTATAAAAATGCAGTTTATTCCTTTTTGCTTTGTTTGGTCACCATAACAAACTGCTACACAAATTCACTTAAAAAATTTAGCAGCATACCTGTCCTATTTCCGACTGTTCTTCGTGATCATTAACCTCATACTTCGATTTCTTAGAATCCTAAGCCTCCTCCTCCTCGTCTTGGCCTCCGTGTCCTATTTTCAATTAGACATTTCATCAAACACTTGATATGTATAAAATAAAACTTTGTTGGAATAGACAAATCAAATGGAAATTTTATTGGAAACACTTTGATCAACCACAAAATACTTTTATCTGTTATATAAGAACAGATTGATTTGAGTAAATTAACAAATAGTTGGATGTTAGATAAAAGCATATGACAATTAACAAAACGAAATTGAAGAAAATTAAAACCATAGACTTACCCGAACGAATCTTTAGTCACTTGTGAAGATTCAACAACAAAGCACTAATGTTGGTTCGAGTAGGGTTGTTACTGAATTACAAGTCTATCATCAACTGCTATTGAAAGTATTTTAAAGTGATGGACGGTTTTGAAAGCAGTTAAGAATACTAAGAAAAGTGGTTATCTCTCTGAATGTGGTAGGGATAGTGAGAAATTCAAGGTGAATAAGCCACGTAAGAAAAAAATGACGTGTAAGGCTTGTTATTTTGCCAGGTACATACTTTTTATCCTGTATTAATGAGATAATAGATGTGACTTGAATTAAATGGTTGTAATGTTGGTTACCACTACATCTAACCTAATATTTGTAACAATATTAGAGAACCGGTCGCTTATGATTCTATGGATACAAAGAGTGATGGGTTTACGGATGTCAAAAGGAAGAAACATAAAGAGAAGAAGGTTGATATGCAGCCTAGGTTGCGTCAAATTGAGGGTATTCGGCTTGATAAGCCAAAACCTAATTTTCATTGGCAGAAAAAGGGTACTACTAGGAGAGGGGTTGATATGGATACTACGGCTAAAAATAAGGTGAAGGTCCTTCTAATTCAAACTCTTTTGATGCTTTATATAACTTGGATGTAGAAGATGAATGTGGAACTTCTAGCTCTAGGGGTAATCAAGTGGAAGATCAAGAGACGAGGCCTAAAGTGTCTCAGTTGAATGAACATGTTGAATCCGATGATGAAGTGGATGAATTTATCTTTCCTGAAGGGGACAAGTTTGGTGACAAATTTGATATCCGGCTGAAAGGTCGAGTTAGGAAAAAAGTTTGTCTTGTTTGTTTAGCATAAGATAGGTTTGTCTTTCTTATGTTGTGGTTTGGTTGCTAGCGCTTTTTGTTGCGTGGTATTCTTGATAGTGGCGTGTCAATCTGAAGTTTATTTTTCCCATGTAACGGGATGGGTTGTATGACTTCACCTACACCTTTTGTACTTAAACGTTTTTTAGTGTAATACAATTTACCGGGGAAACCTTTTACCCAAAAGATATATGTAACAATACACATATTTTTACTGCATGTAAAAAGAAAATGTTTTTTCTTAAAAATGTAGAGAAACATATACACTTTTATTAAAATAAAATCAGATTACAACTAATAATAATTAACAAAATTTAAATGACAAGAAATAAATCAGACAGAAGGGGGTAGAAGCAGAAGACAAACACTATGAACGATAAATAAAGAAAGGAGTAAAAGGTTGTGGACGAGGCACGTGTTGGACACGCTTTCATTAAAACAGATTAGCCGTCTGTCTCCCAGGGTACAACGTTCAAAGCTGTTGAACAGTCAGACCTGACAAACTTGCCTGAAATATCACGGAAGCAGTCGTATGATTCTGATCGAAAGGATTGTTGGAACTTGATTGCTATAGAGCTTTATTTTTTGGTTGTGTCTAAAACGAACGAGACTAGGCCTCTATTTATAGTGAAAACGTTGTCTTGTTTTCAAAGATAAATATTTTCCATCAATAAGATAAATCTTTTATTAACAAAACATATTTTCATTTAATGACACAAAATATTCTGTACAAACTTATTTGATAAGTTTAAATCTATTCCTAAAATAGATTTATAGAAAACTTGAAAGAACCCAAATCACACCTTCCCATTTCACATTTTGGACAATGTGGGAATACTTCCATTTTTCCAGATTTTATGTTTCGCGTGTCCCACTTTGAGACACGATATCTCATTCATATTAACTCTATTTTGGACATACTTTAGCTCGTTGTGAAGCTCTCTTCAAGGAGAACACAAAACAACAAGCTATAAATATATATAACATATACATATATTAAATAATGTCCAAAGTTTGTAAAAACATATTTTGCCAAACTATTTTTCTAACAATCCCCCACATGAATGGAAATCGGTCGAAAGCACACGAAAATTTCGGCGAAATTTCTGCGGTTGAGTCCTGCTTAAGATAGGTAAGTGTGACCCTTTGAACCTTCCCTTGTGAGATGAACTTAGCCTCCTAGATCTGAGTATACGCGATGTCCTAGAACTCAACATCTGTTTACGTAGACGACAATACACACTCACACACGACTCTTCCTGACCTTGTCAAGTCCTCATAGTCGTACCCGTTATGGTCATGAGCACTAGTCTGGTTCTGCAAGAGCTCTTAGGAATTGCACCCATCACAATTCCCTTCGAAGCGACCCTACTTCTCTTTCACATAGGTGATCTCATCCTGAATCATTAAAAAATATGTTTTGTGATTTCATCTTGAATCATTATGCTTTGTGATTCATCGTGAATCATTAAATCCATATGTTTAACCTCTCAACAAGTTATATTTGTTATAGGAATGGACTAGGATGTTACAATTTTAAGTAACTCCCCATATTGACGTGACTTCCCCCACATTTCTATGATTAGGTTGTCCTATTGAACCAGATCTTGGGATCTTCTGTCAACTGGTTTAGGTTTTCCTTCATAGAAACTCATTCCTTAAGGGCTTTAGCCACATTCCTTTAGACGGCTCTCTAACTACCTCTCTACTTAAGCCTTTCGTAAGAAGATTCGCGATAGGGGCAAATCCCAAACTTGTGCCCTGTCACCCCTTTCCTTTTCATAACCCTTTTTTCCCGCCCTTTTTTTCCCCCCAAACCAAGTCACGGGATTTCTTCCTCTCTTTTACCCTGCAACCCAAACCACCCCATGGATAAACTACGCCCCTCCACCAATATCTTCCGCACAAAAAGAGGAGCTTTGCCATGTTGGCAATCTCACTTTTCCCCATGAGTTTTGCCGAATCAATGGTTGTGATCATTTTAAAAGAAGCACAAGGACTATGAGTGGCTGGGATTAAGACTTTGAAGTCTCTCACAGAAGAAAAACACTTTGCAAGATGAAGGTTAGGATTTTAGTATAAATAGTAGGCTATTGTGAGCCGATTATAAAAAGTAGATGTAGAGAGCTTTTATTTTTCTTTAAATTAAGTCATCTTTATGTTTCTTTCAGCTTATTTGCAGCTATTTACAAGTGAGTGAGAGTTATTTTTTAGTTTTCAGTTTTATTTTTTGTAATTTTCTCTTTAGTTACTGTTCATTCAAGTCGAATTTAGTTTTTGTTAAGTCTTTTCAATTTCAGTTTGTTCTTATTGTTAGTTGTGCTGGATTGTACTAAACTTTTGTATTCTACATTTCTAATCAATCAAGCAAGTTCAGTTTAGGTTGTGTTCAAATTTTCAAGTAATAAGCCATTTTTAAGCAATAAGCTTGTAATAAGCTCTTTGTAGCTTATTGAGTTTTCTTAAGTTCTCAAGTTGTCCAAAAGTTATAAGAATCTTCTAATACTGTTTTAGAGTCATTTCAGTTCATTATTGGTCATTGATTAATTTTGGAAAGCTTTTGAGTAATAATCTAATATAGCTTAATGAGCGTATAGTCAGGTTTTTAAGAGGCAAGGTGCCATTAAGTTCATGATTTTAAGCACGTCCATCAACAAGAGTGCTTAAGTGCTGAGCACTGATACAAAATTCAAGTTATATTGCTTTTAATTTCTTTTTAGCTTATTTTTAGCTAAAAGTCATTTTAAATAAATGTTACTCAAACCCTTGTCAATATTCTCAAACATGTTAGTCTATGCTTTATTATCCTAGCTGTTTTTAAAAGTTTTCATTAGATAAAATTGAGTAATCTCATTTAATTATTTGGGGTATAATGATCTCTTTTAAAAACTGTCCCATTAAGTATCAATACGCTAGAGAGTAAGTAGCTTAAATTCATTAATAAGCTGTAGGTTTTAGTTTAAAATAGCTTAATTAGGTGATTTCTAGTAAGAGTAGATATAAAGCGTGACAGCGTTTAGAGCTTTAAATAGAATTTAATGAGAAATTAGTTTTGACAGCTTTAGTAAAGAGGTGTTTGGTTCAAGCTGTTTTTGACTCTAAAAGTCAACACAACTTTGTTAAAACACTTTACACAGCTGAGTTAAGTCATAATTTCAAGTTTAAAACAGGTTTTGAAAATTAGTTAGTAAAATTTAAAAGTTTAGAGTTTAAATACTTTGCTAAGCACCAGGGTAGGGTAAGAGTTTAAGTGTTATTAGATTTTAGTGATTGTTAACATTCTAGGATTCACAACTGGTTATTGAAGGTTTAATAGCACTAGTAGAATGAGTTTATGAGTTTTAACTTAAAAATTTAGCCTGCACTTCATTTTTTTTGCCAAATGCATCAGCAACAACAGTTAATACTGTTGTTGCTAGTCACATTTCTATCCTTCTTTGTAAGCTTCATAATTAAAAGTTAGGATATTAGTTTTATATATCATCTAAATAGTACTCCAGAATCTTAAATATAGATAACTCTTAATTCATTTCCAAGCTTTTTAGTTTAGCTTAAGTTTCCGCAAAAGTAGTATATCAGCACTTTGGATTCCTAGCTTATTTTCTATTGTTTCTTTATTTCTAGTTGAATTTTTCGAATCCTTTTATCTAAGGATATAGTTCTATATCAATAGTAGTAGCTTATTTCCAAATTTTCAAGCTTTAGGATTTAGATTTTCAGCTTAATACCTTTTTTAAGAAAAAGCCTTAGATTCAGCTTAAGCTTGAAACCTTTTAACTTTCAAAGCAAATTCCTTGTTATTTTTGTTAACTAGCAGCTTATTTCTTTTTGGATATCCTTAGTACACATCTTAGACTCCATATAGCTTCTTTTAGTTC
Organism: Tanacetum coccineum; assembly: GCA_026074375.1. Taxonomy (NCBI): domain Eukaryota; kingdom Viridiplantae; phylum Streptophyta; class Magnoliopsida; order Asterales; family Asteraceae; genus Tanacetum; species Tanacetum coccineum. The sequence goes on from BQNB010109810.1 coordinate 18,838, forward strand.
TTAATTTCATTTAGAAATAAGCTAGTAATAAGCAAAAGTTTGAAAAAGCTATACCCCATTACTGGTGACATGTATATGAAAATCTTAGTTTCTATCTAATCAGTTTGTTAAAAGTTGAAAGTGCTTTTATTAAAGTTGTTTAGAATAAGCTCATTAACAACTTTGTAGTTTTGAGTTTTTGCTGAAATTCATTTTTTCAATAAGCCAAAAATAAGCCATAGCGTAGGGTTTAAATTGTACTTTCTTTATAGTATAGGGTTACCCGTTTGCACTAGAGTGTAACTTTTCAGTAGTTTTCCCGCCTACCCTTTTCTTTCTTTTATTACAATTTCTACCCTGTCTTTTTAGGAAATATAAAATAGTTTTAATATTTTTGTTATTAGTTTAAATAAAATTAGGGTTTAGTTTTAATTGATAAAATTAGTGTTCAATTAGTTTATAAAAATTAGGGCTTTTTGTTCCATTAAATTTCTGCACCTTTTTAGTATATAAAAACCATTTTTCCTTATTTTTCCAGTTTAATTTGTATTTTCTAGGAATTTAAATAGATTTTAAGTAATTCTTTTTCTAAATAAATCATAGAAAATAGAAAAATAGTTGAAAAATTTTGATCTTTGTGCAATAAATATTCTTTTAAAATCTAGTATTTTTGAAAAATAAAAGTAAAATTTTAGTGTTAATTTTTAGAAAAAGTTATATTTTTGTTAATTCATTTTTCTTTACAAATTCATAAAAAATTCCAATTCTTTTTCCCGTAAAATTTTCTTTTTAAATTTGTGATTTTTAGGTATAAAGTTTGTTAAAAATAGTGATTTAGATTTTAAATTTCAGTTTTAGTTCACGTTTGTAATTTTCTTGCATTTAAATTTCGCGTTAGTTAATTGATTTTAGTTTCTTAAATTCTCTCTATAGTTTAATTGTGCTATTAAATTCGTAGTTTAATCCAAAATCCAAAAATCTTTTAACCATTCTTGACTGTATCGATTCTCCAGCACAGCCTCGTTGGGGATAAACGACCCGGGAACATTCTATACTACTTTCCACGGTTTTAAAGAATTTGTTTCTAGACTATCCTTACTCTATATATTTTATACTTTATTATATATTATATATATTTTAAGGTGTAGTTTAGCACCGATCAGTGACCCTTTGAACCTTCCCTTGTGAGATGAACTTAGCCTCCTAGATCTGAGTATATGCGATGTCCTTGAACTCAGCCTCTGTTTACGTAGACGACAATGCACACTCACACACGACTCTCCCTGACCTTGTCAAGTCCTCATAGTCGTGCCTGTTATGGTCATGAGCACTAGCCTAGTTCTGCAAGAGCTCTTAGGAATTGCACCCCTCATAATTCCCTTCGAAGCGACCATACTTCTCTCTCACATAGGTGATCTCATCCTGAATCATTAAAAACATATGTTTTGTGATTTCATCTTGAATCATTATGCTTTGTGATTTCATCCTGAATCATTAAAGCCATATGTTTAACCTCTCAACAAGTCACATTTGTTATAGGAATGGACTAGGATGTTACAATTTTAAGTAACACCCCATATTGACGTGACTTCCCCCACATTTCTATGATTAGGTTGTCTTATTGAACCCAGATCTTGGGATCTTCAGTCAACTGGTTTAGGTTTTCCTTCATAGAAACTCATTCCTTTAAGGGCTTTAGCCACATTCCTTTAGACGGCTCTCTAACTACCTCTCTGCTTAAGCCTTTCGTAAGCGGATCCGCGATGTTATCCATTGACTTTACGTAGTCAATCGTGATAACTCTATTTGAGAGTAGTTGTCGCACCAATCACCGTCTATGATGAATATGTCTCGACTTACCGTTTTACATTGTGATATGAGCTTTGTCAAAATTCAATTGACTATCACACTTTATAAACATGGCAGTTACTGGTTTACGCCATCTTGGTATGTCCTTTATGAATTAATGTAAATATCTCGCATATTCTATAAATTTATGTTAAATGATAAATTAAGATTTCATCATAGATTTAGCTATAAGCGTCTGTTTGAAATACTTTTAAGATTTCTAAGACATAGCTTTCCACTTAGCATAAGTACATCCGCTCTAGTGGATCTAGATTCTTTTAAGTAAGAATCCAAATTTTCATTACTTTATTATTTGATAGCAGCTGATATCTTGCCGATAAATGCAATTTCATAAGTATCATAGTACTTGTGTAATACTATTTAAATGATCATCACTTAAATTACTGGTATACTTGACATGGTTATAAAATCAGATCACATACACGTCATTACACACATAAGATGCCCAATATTATTTGAGTATTCAAAATGGGCAACAACTGTTATACCTCTATAATTAAAATAGAATTTAAAAAAATTTATGTCATTGAATTCTAGCTAGGCCAGAATCCCCCACATTGAACCTCTCAAGAATAATTGTCCCTTATATATGTATTTTAACTTCAAAACAAATCATATGGTTCATACTTAAGAAACCATAATCCAACAAGCAAAACCAAAACCTAAAAAATGAAGTTTATGTTAAATCTTGACTCCAACATGTCATTAGTGGATTTGTTTATCTTGTTATCACTTCTAGTAATAACTAATTATACCATCTATGTATAAACACAAGAATACATATATACTATCGATCATAAATACATTCATTAATTTCAAATCCACATTCTTACATGATACGGTAAAAATTAATGTTTTTGTTTGGGAGCTTTCCTTAAGCCATATAATGACTTAACAAGCCTACTAACTTTGCTCTCTAGTCTAGGAGCCATGAAACCCTCAGGTTAGTTCATGTATAGTATTTTTTTTCTAAATCCCCATTTAGAAATGTCATTTTCACATCCATTTGATGAACTTTCAATTTTCTTAATGCGGCATGTTAGCCTTAAAATATGGTGACAAACACGGAATTACATTAGTTTATTTATAGCGTGACACGTAGGGACTAATAATGACTAGTTCTCAATAGTTTAAGTGTCACTGGGACATACAACCCCACTCCATAACTTCCATGGAGGGGTGAAGCTTACTTTTGTAAAAGTGTAAGTGTGTGTGTTTTCTCTCTAGCTCACACACATCTTCCCATCTTTCTTTCTTTATTCTCTAATAATATGGCCACACATTTATTTCACTTTATCCAACCTCCAGATCAGTTTTAATCCTTGTTCTTGTATGTCATTTATATTCTATAATTGGCATCAGAGCTGCAGGGGTGTATTGTATTTGTGTTTGTTATGTGGGTAAAATTCATGGCTTGATTGTTTTATTTTTTTTGGTTCGAAATATAAAGCAAGAAAAATCAAGGTTTGATCTTTGTTTGTGGTTAAAGGTGTTAAAGATTTATACTTTCGGGCTTAGAACTATCCCTTGCATCATTACTAGGTGGTTTTAACATCATTTCGTAGCTTTCAAGAAAGTTTGATGATTTTTTCTTGGCTGCTTTTTGACTAACTAAAGGGGTGTTCTTGATTGCGTTTTGCTTGTGGGTTACGTTTTACTTCCTGTGATTTGTCAGAGAAAGTACTGCGGTTTGTCGTTTTGTGAAGGACAACGTATTGCGTTTTGTCTTATTAGGCTCTGCATTTTGGTTATTGCGTTTTGCCTTTGCGTTTTGGGTATTGCGTTTTGCCTATTGTGTTTTGGTCCTGCGTTTTGCCTATTGCGTTTTGGTTCCTGCATTTTGGTTCCTGCATTTTGGTTCTGCGTTTTGGTTCCTGAGTTTTTGCTCTGCGTTTTGGTTTATGAAAGGTTGCGTTTTGCCTCTGCGTTTTGCCTAATTGAAGAATGTTATTGCGTTTTGCCTAGGGGAGACTCTGTCCATTTCATTTCTTGACT